>ONZK01004595.1:22414-32998 GCA_900322385.1 Pharnaceum exiguum | reverse complement strand
CCCCCCCCCCCCCCCCCCCCCTGCATGTCATTGCAAGTAGATCTCATTGACTATTTACAACACCCAGTTTGACATGCATATTTCTTTGGGAACATTGGTATCTCCAAGACAGCTGTATATTCTTCAGACAATGTTGGTTACTATCTTCTAGATTTACGAATAACGCTTAAGTTTTGAAATATGGCAGGTTTTGTGGGATCCTGAAAATGTGATAGTGCAAATATTAGGTTTTTGTGGCTGTTGGCACCACCAAAGTTTTTCTTCTTTCTTATATTTTATTACTGGGAAATTTTGTGATTGTACGAGTTTATGATGATTTTCAATTTGTGGTCCAAGTTAAGGACCTCGTTTGAGGGTTTAGGTGGCTCAAGTGTGTGTGTATGTGCTTGTATATGTGCGTTCGCGCGGTGTGGTGCTTATCTGGTATTGTCCTAGCTGGTCCACCCTAAATGGTTTTGGGTGAAGGCTATGTTGTTGTGTGATTGATTGTGTTTCAGAGGTCCGCTTTCCTTTTTTTTTCATGGCTTAAAGAACTTCTGGTGCTTGTTATTTGTGGTGAAGTTGCATGAAGTCAATACTTCTATGCAACAATGCATCCAAGGTTTGTACCTCTCTCGTTCACAGAAATAGCCTTTCTGTTTTCTGAAAACAGAGGAAGGGCTGCTTATTGCACTGAGGGTGTGTTTGGTTTCTTAAAAGTTCCATGATTGTAACGGTAATAGATATCTTTACCATTACCTAGCGTTTGTTTCAGTGAAAAGTATGAGCGGAACCGTTCCCCTTACAATGTTACCGCTTGTGTGATAGTGTTAACAGGTTCTTTTCTTTCTTCATCCCTACCCATTCCCTCCACTACTCTCTCAATCTCTCTTTCTCCTCTGCATACATGGTGGGGAGCCCATGAGTGGCAGCGAATGACATTGTCCACCACCCTTTCTCTCTCCTCTCTGGAACCAACAACCACATCTAGGGACCACCACAGCCATGTTTTCTCTCTCCTGTTACATCTTGTGCCCCTGGCTGTAGCGCCACCCACCATCCGACATGTCTGTGGTCACGGCCACCATGGAGGTCATCATTGCTGTTTGGAGTGCTCTCTCTCTCTCTCTCGTGATATGCAGTAAAACCACATGTAGTGTTTGAATGGATAAAGCTGATTACATTACATGATTTGAACCAAACATAATTTGGTGGGAACTAAAATCATTACCATTTCTCCCTTTAATTGTTTCGATTCCCTTTGCGTTACATGATTATGAACCAAACGGACCCTCATGAGTGAATTCTTATCGTTGCGTTTTTTGTTTGTTATAGGAGTTCAAGTTATTCACTTATTCTTGTATGCTTGCCTTTCCTGAATCTCATCAGTGCCTTTTCTGTTTGTTCTAGGAGTCAAAGTCCTGGTGGATCCCAAGGCCAATGTCATCATTCAATTCTGGCCTCCAAAACCTCAGCTGTCAGTTTGTAGTCTACAGCCGAATGCTCTTTGGGATTTTAATGATCGGAGCAATTGTATATGTTCTAATCCAAAGGTCAGCAAGTTCTACGGCAATGCCAATTACTTTCTTGGTGCTGTTGTTAGGGGTATGCTGTGGGTTTGCTGGCAGGTTTTGCGTGTACACATTAGGAGGTGATGGTAATATGTGGCTCATCTACTTTGAAGCACTCTGTGCTTTGCACTTCTGTGCCAACTTTTTCACTCCTACCCTCTATTACATCCTCAATGGCGAAGTTCTATCTTCCCAGAGGGTAAACTCACATTCAATGTTCCCATACTTGGTAAGGCGGTGGCTATTCTATGTCATACTGCTCCTCGTTCCCATCTGCTGCGGCCTTCTGCCTTTCGCAAGCCCTAGTAAATGGTGGGAAGAGCATTTCTCACAATTAATAAAAAATCATTTGCTAGCTACCTATGATGAAAGCTTCGACGACACTGAGATTGATCTTCACCAATAATGGTGGTTCATTGAATAATGGTTCTTCCCTCTGGCTGTGTATGTATATTAAAGTATGGGATAGTGGACTGCTGCTACTGTTGCGGAGTGAAGATTCAGCTGCTGTTACGAAGCTATGCTGTAGTTCTTGTGGTATTGAGTTACCATTGTAACATTGTATGATTATTGTGCTTTCTTAGCTAGCCTTTTAGTTAGGTATGTATCATCAAAGTTGTGAGATTGTAATCTATCAAGTTATTTATTGATTCGTGAAGCAGCAGCAAGCTATGTAACTGTAATTGTACGTTACAGAACTTCTGATGGATAAAGGTGCAAGTCCTTTTGATGTATAAATATACAAGCAAAGAAACGTTTGGTCCCTGATTATGACTTCTCTGTCTTTGAAAAGAAATCGTAGATGTTAATCTTGAAGCAAATTCTTTAGCCGTAGTCTTTAATGTTTTTCAGGTGGAGTACTACTCTCACATTCAGTATGATGCATATATGATTTAATTTCCAAAAAAAAAAGACTTGAGAGTTGCAAAGCCAACAGTGGCAAAAATTATTGAAGATAAGTATGTTAGGAGAGCTTTAAATGCATGGCTTTGGTGATTTGGGTTCTAGAAAAATTTAAGCTCACCATTAGTCATTAGTAGTAGTCAACTAATAACATCCCCCAAACCCCCCAAACCCCCCAAACCCGTTCTCACTTATATCTGATGACCGTTCTCACTTACATCAGTCATAACTAGATGATCGTTAACTGGGCATAATTTCCTCCTATTCTGGTGCTTGTTTATTAGCAGCAAAGTTTAAGATGAAGAGACAAAAATATTGCAACACATTGGAAGAGGAAACATACTGGAAGCATTTTCACACATATCATTTCACTATCATCTTGCCCTCTGAGTCTGACTTCAATTGTGGCCTGGTGAGTTTTCAGATTACTGTTGCTATTTCATAATGTAATCTACTAGCAATGAGCCATGAAGTACTGAAGTTGGCTCTTTGTAGCTAAATATATAGCTATCATCTTTATCACACCCCAATTTCATAGGGTAATCTACTAGAGTACTAGTACAAGTTTTTGGTTAAAAGTCCTAGGAGGAATCATGAATGTGTTTCTGTTTCAAAACCCTTCTTTCACAAGAACAAAGCCCTCACATAACCCTGCTGGCTTGTACCTTGCTGTAGGCCTGTAGCTATACTATACTTATTATGTGTATCGATCTTCTACCTAGAGTCGCGGACCTTCCTTTCTTGGGCATTTGTGTCCAAATACTCGGAAACTTGAGCATCAATGACATAAATTATGACCTGATTCATACGAGCTAACAAAGTGATCGAGTTAGAGTCTTAGAATGGCTTTGAGAATCCATATCGCTGCTTAGCTAATAGGCATAATGAATTGCGGGTTATTAGGTTTTACATGGTGGGGCAGTGTTACCAACTGAAATGGTTGGCAATTTAAAGGGTTCAAAGTGGGAAGACTAGAAGTAAAAAATGTACCATTTATCTTGAAATTGGAAGTTTTGGCATTATGAATCTGTTACCTTTGGCTAAGATTTTGTATCTTTTGCTATGTCCGCATCAAACCACTGGAGTGTAGATTCAAAATTCCATTTGGTTCATCCTCCTGAAAGATGGTTTTATATATCTGTGTGTAGTTAACTTGGTGTCCTTCTGGTTGCTGTGACCAGGTGCTCCCTAAGATGTTTACTGACAACTTGAGGGCTAACTTGCCCGAGCAAGCAATTCTGACCGCACCAAATGGTGTTACCTGGAATGTCACCGTAACAAAAAACAGTAAGGGTGATGATCTTATGCTGGCTGGAGATGATTGGAAAGAGTTTGTCAAAGCATACTCCTTGCAAAAGAAAGACCTTTTGTTCTTCAAGTATGACAGGGTTAACTGTTTCCAAGTCTTGATCTTTGATCATAAGACTTGTTGCGAGAGTGAGGCATCTTATTTCGTAACCAAATCTCAGGAACACAATGGTGACTTTGATGTAGAGACCAACAATAGAGAAAGCAAGGGTGTGGATGGCGCTCCTAGACAAGCTCGAAGGAGCACTCGAACCAAGAATTCATTGCCGGACCGCTTATCTGACTGCTCTACCAATAGCGAGGGTAGTGGTGAGCCGGGACTTGAAATATGTGTGCTTTTGTTTAATTTTCTGTTTCTGTTCGAAAACAACCAGTACTTGCCATAACTGGCTGCTAAAGATTAGATATTTCACTGGTGTATACTTATTAGCCAGATGAATCTGCAATTTTCTTTGGGGTCTATGGTCTCAAAACATAATTGACTAGCTTTTCTAGGTAGTTCATAAACTTGTAGTTGGAGATATGTTGGGATAGATGTATGCAGGATGGAAGGGTGTTTAGGTAAATACTGATATGAGACGTGATTTAAGATTTCTCTTTGTGCTTTTCATGCAGATGATTCCGAGGACTGTGAGGATGATGATTCTGTTGTAGTCGTAGATCCAGAGGCTGCAACTCTGTCCCAGGACAACAGAACTCCACAAAAATGAATGGTAGTACCAAATCTCATAAAGGCAAGGGTTATTCAGATGTACCAACAAAAAAAGGAGGAAACCATGATGTTGATGACGCTCATAGGCATGGTCGAAGGACCAACCGGACTAGGAAATCATTGCACGACAATCTCTGTGATAGCTCTACCAATACCAAAGCTAGTGGTAATTTTAAGCCTGAACTTGGAATATGTGTATCTTTTTTTCGGTTCTGTCTCTCCTTGACAACCATCTGTATTTGTCATTTTTGAAAGCTAAAACCAAGAGAATAAATAAATACCGATGAATACTGATTTGCAAATGAGTTAAGAAATGCACTTTCAGAGTCTATAATCTTTCTATTGAACTAAGTTTCTTAGTAGTACTATATTACTTGAACATATGGCCTCTTTGAATAAGTGTATGCAAGATGGAAAGAGTATATGCTTAGATAGATATTGGTTATCAGACCTAATTGTAAACTTTTATTTGCGGTTTTCTGTACAGATGATTCTGATGAGGATGAATCTGTCCAAGCAAGAGTGTTCAGAACATGCAATTCTGTCCCACGACATAAAAAGCCGATAAGAATGACTGGTTGCACTCACAGAAAATCTTCCTGTCAATCAATCAGCTTCCTTAATAGGGAAAAATGAGTGTCATCTTATCATCACTCATTTGTGCAACTGGTTTGCAGGTTCCAATAATATCAGAAACCAGGTACGCTACAAGTCGATCAGAAGGGAAGTAACAGAAGCAGAGAAAGCAGCAGCTTACGACATGGCAGAGAGAAATGTCACCGACAGTGGCTTCATTGCTGTCATGAGACCCTCAAATGTGTATTTCCGCTTTCATTTGGTATATTTTCTTTTTCATTTTCACCTCAGCTGCATTTAATCAGTGTTTTCTGTGTGCAAGTTCAACAAATTTGCCTAATGTTCACGCGATTTCAGGTGATCCCTGCTGCATGGAAGGCCAAGAGCTACTTTAAGGATCGCCAAGATGTGATTCTTTGCACGAAAGACAAAGCTTGGGTGACCACTTTTTTTGTCTCCATCAACCATGGAAATGGTGGACTTGGATGTGGTTGGGAGAATTTTGCTAAAGATAATTTATTGGAAGAATTTGATGTTTGTGTCTTCGAACCTTCCAAGAGAACCAACGAAGAGTACTTCCTTGATGTTCGCATTTTTCGCGCTGTCCCGCTTGCACAGCCTATAGTGACATAGTTGTGATTTCGGTTAATTACTTCAGCCTTCAGGTGATCTGGTGAAAATAATGTAAGCTTTTGTGCAAATCGCTAATTTTTTGCGGTTACTAGCTAGTAGCTACTATCTGTTGTGTTCTAGTCTGCCAGCCTTGATTTTGTTTCAAATCAAGAGTATTTTCAGGAGTATTTTGAGCTACAACAAAGTCTATCCTAGCTACACTGTATGTACATGTTAAACTAAGACAACTGTGTCCTTTCGTACTGTATTAAGTTTAGTAAAGAAGAAAAGAAAAGGAAAAGCTCGGTGCGACTTTTGGATTCTGATTTTCTTATACAGAAAACAAAATCGTGATCAACTTTCATAAATGAGAATAACAAGGGTGTATGGACTACTATATTATTGACTGTAACAACCCTCAATATATGCAATAATGATCGTGATTTTATGTGATTATTACTACTTTATTAGTAATAAATATTGATGTCTTTTAAGATTCTGTTAAAAAATATCCCTAATAACACTTAACGGGCAATGACATTTATGAAACGGCTAAAAAAGAAAAACACTGATATTGAATGCATGATTTGGTGATTTGGTCAGTGCCTGTTATCCCTCTTCCGAAAAGGGTGTTGATCACCTGAGGCACCTCACATGAACTAAAACCTTTGTGTTGATATCAGTTTTGTAGGGTTCAGATAAATGGAGGACAAGGGCTCAGGAAACGGCTGCATGACATTTCAGGAGGAGACTTACTGGAAGTATTTCCACACTGTCCATTTCTACCTTATATTACCCAATGATTTCCATAATCGCCTGGTATGTTTCTTTCATTTGCCTGATGATAATATGATATGACACTTGATGATCGTCACAACTTTTATGTCTGAAAATCTTCTTGTTGGTAGGGGGCAAATGTGCAATTCATATCAGTAGTGTTTAGGCCAGGTTTATGGATTCATGTCTTTGATAGCTTGCTGCTTATGCTGATCACCTATGTTTTCTTGTCTTTTTTCTTTTGGTTGGGTTTATCCATTTATCATGTTGATGATCACATTCACCCTCATCATATAAGGTTTGTACTTACTAATTACCACCTCATACCAAGCAGTGACAGGGCTTATGCGGTTCTGCAACACCCCCAAACCCCTCATTTTTCATTAGTTTTTGCTGGTGTTATTATTGGACATCTTGATGGATTGAAGTCTACCTTGCCGTTTAAAAAAGAAGACGATACAAATGAACAATTTGTATGTGTGAGTTTTGGACACTCCTTGCTATGTTATTCTTTGTATTTACGGGCTAACTTGGATAGATTTAGCCTTCGGAAGTAGAGCAAGCTAGAAACTCCAAAAAAAAAGTTACTGCAGAGGTGTAAAATCTGCAAAATGCTGATCAAAGTTCTTTTTTTTGAGGGTTTCTTGGTTTTCTGTTCATCGTATGCGTTTGTGCTGCTTCCCTGGCTTGCTTCTTATATATTTACTAGTTGGCATGGAACTACATTGATATCGGCATTGTCAATTAGTCACTGGGTGTTTGTTCAGCTACAATGTTTGAGACTTGAGTACGAAATATGGAATAATAATTCATTATAGCTTGAAAATGGAATCGCATTATATCCGTTTAGAAACATGTCAAACAAACAATATAACCTATATCGAAATGCGTAGTTTATAAAGATCAGGTTATACAAATTATGGGTTGATCTTCACACCCTGAATAAGCAATTTCACTTGCTTGACAGTTTCCTTTCATTTTTTTAATAGTTTTTGCTGCCCATTTTGCAGTTTAGGCCTGCTTTTTTTTAGTGTCCATGATCTGCTAATCCATAATTTTGATTTCTACAAAAGCTCAAGACAAGTTTTGACCCTTTTTGCACAGCTTTTTGCGTTTGTTCTTCTTCATTCTCTTCTGCTGCTAATGTGGGATATTTAAATGTAAAACAATCACCAGATGCTTCCGAAGAAATTTACAGACAATATGAAGGGGAAGTTACCAGAAACGGTCGTCCTCAAAGGCCCGAATGAAGTGTCTTGGAATGTTGATTTGGTGAGGAATAAGGATGATACAATGTTTGAGGGAGATGGATGGAAAGAGTTTGTTCAAGCTTACTCGTTGAGTCAAGAAGACATATTGGTTTTCACTTATAATCGGAATGAGAGCTTTGAGGTTTTGCTCTTTAATCGAAAAAACTCATGTGAGAAAGTATCTTCTTACTTTGTTAGAAAGCATCAGAGATCAGAACACAATGGCTTCACTGGCAAAGAGACAGAGAATAACAGAGATGAGTTAAGTAATAAAAGTCATGGAAGTGGTCACAGCTCTGAACATAATCCTATGAACAAGATTGGAGGAAGCAACGATACAAGGACCCCAAGGAAGTATATCGAAACAGCTGCCTATAATAGAGGTTTATGGCTTCTTGTGTACAATCTTTTTTTTCTTTCCATTTTGGTTAGTCTCCATTGTAATGCTTTTCTTTCTCCTAAAGGTGGTTTTCATGTGGGTGATTTTGACGAAGCAGTGACTCCAATTGAAGAAAACTCTGAATCCGACAAACAGAATTCTAGTTATTATGATGTGCCGTCCAATTGTGGAAAGAGTACAAAAAAGCATAAGATTGGTAGGTTTTCATGAACTGCTAACTTTCCGGGTGAGAAGTCTTGCCTTTTGAGTATATATCAGTATATGTTCTACTACATTTTGATTATTGTAATATCTGAATTCCTGTGTGGTGTGTGCTTGGGTTTGTGTTGCGGTGTGTGCATTTGCTTGGCAAGTGTGAGCGACTAAGCGTTCAGGTGTCAAGGTGTGCATGTGTGCACTTTTCGGGTGTATGTGTGAGTGTCTTACTTTTAATACCATTTAGCTCCATATTAGATGATCCCAATCAGATTTGGCATTAAGGGCTATGTTGGTGGTCTTGTTGCTGTTGTTCTGAATTCATGTATGAAGCTAAGGACAGAGCTGGATGTTTGGTATGCTGTTATCTATTCTATCAAGAGTCAAGACACATAATTGTTTATCCTTTCATTTCTTTTCTAGGAATTGATTTCCTCCATTTGCCTCTCTGCTGCTCTTAGAGTAGTTCTCAGGGTCGATTTGTGGTAATCCTTGGTCAAAATCAATGGCTGTGTCTGAAATTTACTGTAATTGTCTTTGGATATGTATACATTAGTTTGTTTCATAACAATATGAGGATCTCTACTCAACATTTCTTTCTTCAATCTATATCTTGGGATTATTGTGTTGTTATTTTCAGCTCGGATGGGTACGCCGAAGACTGTATTGCGCGGTCCATGCTACAGATCAAATAGAAGGCAGGTATCATTTGAAGAAATAATGAAAGCTTTCAGAATGGCAGAGAAAGAGAAGGACAAACATCATAACTCATTTCTACTGACCATGAAGCGTACAAATGTTTCCAGTTTCTTTTTCCTGGTAATAACAAGTTTTTGGCTGTAAAATCCCTGTGTTATAATCTAGTCCTGTTACAGAATTTAGTTTCCTACTCACTGATGCAATTCTATCTTGTTTGTCAGACAATTCCATCAGAATGGAAAAGAAGGAATGTGCTTCCGAAAGCCAACGAGGACGTGATTCTTCGAGTAAAGGAAAGAACATGGCTGTGCAAGTTTAGTCCCAACAATTCAGGAGGATTGAGGATTGGATGGAGGGAATTCTCTCTCGAAAATTTCTTAGAAGAATCTGATGTTTGCTTGTTTGTGCCTGGTGATCCAAAGTTTCTCTTTGATGTAACAATTTTCCGTGTCGTTCCTGAAGTTATTGCACCAACTCTTGTGAAGTAGTAGGTCTGTAGGTGCTGGTAGATATTCAATTATTCATATATCAGACTGAACTTTCAGAGCACAGATCATCAGAACTTATTGTATTTCTTACTGTTAGGATGTATCTGAACATATCAAAGACTGTCATCATAATCCGTTTGCTTATGTACTTCTCGTAGCTAGCTAGATAGCTTCTTTTTTTGTGTGTTCACAGTATAAAAAGTAGAATCTAATCATGAGCTTCTTGTCTCTGATCATGATGAAATGAAGTATGCAAATGCAATCTACCCTTATAAATCGACATGCAGCATCTTGTAAACTTTCTCTGGAAATGGTTCTTATAGGCAACGTAGTGAAAATCCTCAAACACAAATGGTAACCATTTTTTTTTGTTAATCGACCACTTAGCACAACAATTTATGACAACATCACGCGTATAGTTATACTAATAATGGTTACGATTTTTTTGATTTTTTTTTGTGACAAACGGTTGCGCAACATTTATTTGTAGAAAGATTCAAATCACTGTAAATACTGTGAAGTCTGACTATACCAGAATTATCTCCACCTTTTTTGTTTTCCCTTTTTCCAAAAAAAAAAAAAACTCATGCAGTCTTTTTCCTGCCCCCCAATATCTCTGGTAGGTGGTTCTACACTTCTACATCTAATAATCCGCAGTGACTAGGACTTCAGGTGTTTTTTTTTTTTTCTGATTTTTCTGGGTACATTTAGTCTGTTGTGGTGCTGGTTTTATATGCAGGCTTGGAGCAGTTCTACAATGGAAGGGCAAGGGAATTGCAGGACATGGGAAGAGGAAACATACTGGAAGCATTTCCACACACTTCACTTCACTATCATGTTGCCCTCTGACTTCAACTCTGGCCTGGTGAGTCACTGTTGGGTGTTGGCACTATCGTTTTATTGGGCTATCTTATCATAATGCTTCTTATATGCTACAGTTGTTATTTGTGATCATAGATTCATAGGTACTTCTTGTATCTTTGTTTATAAGTATTAGTTTTTTTTTTGACAGAAGGTTCAAGGATTAGTTATGTTGATCATAATGATCTGATAAATGCCTAGATGAATCAAGAATGTGCTTCTGTTTTTAGGTCCTTGATTGTATCACAAAAGC
>ONZK01004595.1:0-13229 GCA_900322385.1 Pharnaceum exiguum | reverse complement strand
CCCCCCCCCCCCCCCCCCCCCCCCCCCCCAAATCTCTTTCTTTCGATTGTTATTTCAAATAAAGGTGTTTGATTCTCTGTTAAATTGTGCCTGTATTGATATATGATATGCAGGCTCTTCCCAAGAAATTTACCAAGAACTTGAATTCAAAGTTGCCTGAAAAAATAGCGCTCAAAGGACCAAATGAAGTCACCTGGGTAGTTGATCTTGTGAAATTCAGTGATGATGTGATAATACAGGGCGAAGTATGGAACGAGTTTATTGAAGCTTACACAGTGACAAAGGCAGATATCTTAGTCTTTAAATATAACCGAGATGAGTGCTTTAAGGTCTGGTTTTTTGATGGCATCAGTTCATGTGAGAAAGTGTCATCCTACTTTGTTAAGAAGGGTCAGGGCCAAAAACATGGTGATGATGTCACTGAGAAAGCAAAAGAGAACTTTAGGCCAAAGCTGATGGATGAATATGATTGTGATAACGCTCCTAATAAACAGCGCAGGAGAAGGAGCACAGATAGGAATCCTTTCTCTAGTTCACGAGCAGCTGGCAGAAGCGGTGAGGAGTTGAGTGAAAGAAGCAAAAATGATTCTGATGCTTCTCCTCGAAACAAGCACCAAAGAGGCACAGGTAGGACTCTAAGCTATTCTTCTGACAGAGCTACCAGTATCAGAGGTAGAGATATAAAAAAAACTGTCTTGACGTTGATGTGCTAATGTTGGTTAACGTTATGGTGATTGACTATCAAAATTTTGATGTTATACCCACCAGAAGTAGGTTGCCGTGAAGAGGAATCAGAAGGAGCTATGACTTTTGATGAAGAGATTTCCAGCTCTGAGGAAGAGAATTTTCAAAGCCGCACAAGTTCTGAAAGAGTGCCAATTCCTGCTCGTGGGCGACCAAGGCAAAAGCATGGTATGTTCTCTGAAACAATTACTTACTGTGATCATATTGACACATGTTATATAAAAAAAACTGAAGGTAAATGTAGGTTCTACTCGCTCAATGTCAGCTTGACTGGATGAAACAAAATTCTGAAAGAGGGCTCCATTTCTTTGGATCAGATCAAGGAAATTGGATCATGAATTATCTATAAATTCAAAATGGCAACCTTTCTATCGTGCATTCATGCTATTGATGGTCTCTTTTAGGATGTGATACTATTAATCAGTACGTCCTTCCTTTGTGACCACCTTGAGGAGGGTCAAATTAAAGTCCTATCTGCCTTCTTTTGACTAGACATCCCCTGATTGCACTAGGGGCAATGTTACTCTCTCACGTTTTCCCTATGTTTCCAAGGCATATGGGCTGCCGTGTAATACTTTCTGTAGTGGAATTGACTATAGAACATTAAGTTTTCTCTTTAAAACTGATTGATAATGTGTTCCTTTCTGCAATTCTTTCTACTTTCTAGCTAAGAGAAGTTTGCCTAAGAGAGGTAGGCTATATGACTTAGAGTACCAATCAAATAGGAGGATGGTAACAGAAGCAGAGAAAAGAGAGACTCGGGAAATGGCTGACAGACGAGTTTCAGATCATAAGGACTCCTTCCAAGTGGTCATGAGTCCATCTTCTGTTTACAGGCGTTATTCCTGGTAAATTCTGTCTGTTCTTCAAAAGGCATCCTTTCTCACACTTGATACCAGTAAAGTTCTTAAGCCCTATTACTCATGGTTGCCCACTCGTCTGCATTGTTTCAGACAATTCCCAGACAATGGAAACATTTGAAAGCCTTCCATAAGCGTCAAGAAGTTATTTTACGACTGAAGGAGAAAACTTGGGTGTGCAGAGTTTGCTTCAGTGGTAATGTCGGATTGTCAGCCGGATGGAGGAAGTTTGCACGCGACAATTTCTTAGAAGAATATGATGTTTGTGTTTTTGTGCCTGCTGGCAAATTAGATGGAAAGTTTGTGCTCAACGTAAGCATATTCCGAGTTGTTCCAGATCATATTTATATAGAACTTGATGAAGGGGAGCAGACTGATAGAAGGCAAGAGAAGCATCGTAATGGTGAACATTCTCCTGGAAACACATTTACTAGAAGCAGAGGTTTGTCATTCTTGGTCGCTGCTTACAAGAGTATGTGTTATAAAACCTTCACAAGTTTGGTTTTCTATTTTGATTTGCAGGTGGTTTGATTGGGGATCTTAGTGATAAGTCTCAGCATCTTGAGATAGAGAAACCAATGTTTAAAAAAGATCGGATGAATGATTTATGTGGCAAAGTAGACAGGGAAGCCTCATCTAGTTCTTCAAGGAAAAGAAAGAACATTACTGGTATGTTAGGAAGAATCATTTTTACTTTCTGAAAGCATTGAACAAAACAGAAGAAACATCTCCTTTTTGAATGGACCATCAGCAGGTACATGTAGCATATACGATTCCTTGGAGTGTCTGAAATGTAGCACATACGACTCTTGCAGAAATAGTTTAATCGAGATACTACTCATACTAGAAAACTGGAAACTTGTTCTCAGATTTCATCTTTACTTTGTGCATTTGTCGAAAGACACCTCTAGAATGACCACAATATGTGTGGTGATGTTGTAATGAACTTTAATTGTGACAATTTACAGATGAGCAGACTAAGACCAAGAATGGAAGTTTATACCGTGTTGCCTACAAATCCAATAGAAGGTCAGTAACCGAAGTGGAAAAAGAGAATACTCTGAAAGTGGCACAAGAAGAAGCCTCCCAATATATGAATCCCTTCCTCGTGACAATGAGACCTACTTGCGTATACAGGCGCTTCTATATGGTAATTCTTGTTCCTTCTTTTTCTTTTTAATACAAAATACTTCTCCTAAGTCTATGTTTCTTATAAAGTTTATTCTTGCACTTGTCACTTAATTATGCAGACAATTCCTAGAGAATGGAAACCTAAGCAAGTGCTCAAGAAAGGACAACAAGTGACTCTGAGGTTGAAAGAGCAATCGATTGAGAAAACATGGGTTTGCAAATTTACGATTAATCAATACAGTAGTGGACTTGGAAAAGGATGGGAAGATTTTGCTTGTGAAAATGATTTGGAAGAGTTTGACATTTGCATGTTTGTGCCTGCTGGTCAGAAATATGGTATGTTTCTCCTTGATGTTACCATATTTCGAGTGGTTCCCGAAGTTGTTGCAAAGACCTTAATTAGTTAGTGATTTCCTTTGCGTGCGCTGCGGCTGCGTTGCAAGGAAAAACTTGTTCTTCATAAGCTTGGCCTAATATAGCCACTAAGACGATTGATGATTGATATTTGTAAGCATTGATGGTTTACCCATTTGCGGTGCCCATGATTTGTCAATGTTTGCTTGTTCTTGGATGTAAATGTTTCGGCGGTAATATATAGGGAACAAAATTTGAAGTGCGATTTTTATGACCCATCCATAAAAGATTGTTTAAACTCACTTTTACAAAACGACACGATGATCATTTCAAGCACACAACTAATAGATGACGCAAGGAGAAGAGAAAAAAGTAAAAACAAAAGAAAAAGTAATCAAAGAAACAACCTGGGATTAAGAAGTAAATTAAGCGCAGCGGTGTAAGAAAAAATTGTAGTGTACTATCTCACCCATAGAGAGCATTCACACGAACAAGAAGAGACAAAAGTGGATCCATTACATGCATAATAGAAAAGCGTAAACATCTAAAGTTCCACACCATGCAACTAATCAGTAGAAGAGTATCAAACACCCCGACCATGCAATTATTCGATGAAAATTTGTGCTAACCATGACGTGTTTAAGAGGGTAAAAGAGTTAAAAAGTGGGCAAGCACTCTTAGACACTTATTTTTATTTTTCAATTTTTAAAATTAAAAAAAATGGTGAATATATCTAGCCGTAAATCTACGGCCCGAAACACAGACCCGACTCTACCTTCCCCCTCATATCTGTGACCACAGATTCTCTTATCCATGGTGACGGATAACAATGTATGTGATCACAAATATTAGAAATTGTTGTCATGAATATTTTGTTAACCAACTTAAAAATTGTGATGACGGATCTTGAAGTTCGTCACTACAGATAATGGGCAAAAGTACTTGCCAACTTTTTTAGTCATTTTCCCTCTTAGACATGTCAAGGTTATCCCAAGTAATCAACAGGAAGACAAGAATAGAAAGCAAGAGACAACATAAAGAGCCGACAAAATTTTTATCACTGAAATAGTTATATAGTTCACTCGAAACAGGGCATTAATTTGGAGATTGAATTCAACTAATTCTTATAATACCCTACCCCTCTATATATAGGCTAATTGTTTCGTAATACTTGATGAATAAGACATAAACCTATTAGGACTTTATTTTCCTAATTACAAAAAAAGTAACCTAAATAAATTAGGAAACAAACTTTACTTTTTTCCTAATTTACTTTTACATTTATTATTAGGAAACTTTCTTTTCCTATTATTTAGTCTTGTACCTTTCTTCCAAGTCTTCTTTTCTTTACACAATTGGGCTTGTCCTAACAATTCTCCCCTCAAGCCCCATTGTGCCTTCATCCTGTTTCACTAAGCTTGAGTTGTGCATCGCTCATCATTCCGCGATGCCTCCCCTCAAACTAAACCCCCTTTAGTACTTCTTCCTTTAAGTACATAGAGATTCCTACTATTCTTCACTACTCTTAGTATCACCATTTTCTTCCTTGTGATATCCAAGCAACCTCCTTTAGCATTCAACTCACATCCTAAGTTGTCCAACCTTCCAAGTGAGATGAGATTACGCCTAATCTTCGGAACATATTGCACTTCGTCCAACTTCCGAATTCTCCCATCATGCGTCACTATCTCAACTTCTCCAACACCCTCAACCTCCACCTTTTCTCCATTAGCTAAGGTCATGGTTTTATCTTGGCTAACTTCCTAGGTTGTAAACAACTCCTTCTTTGAGCATACATGCATTACACATCCTGAATCCAAGATCCACTCCTCTTTAAACTCCTCTTTAAGATCCTCTTTAACTTCCACTTTAGGATCCTCCTTGAGCTTCTTCTTGGGTTCTCGGCCTTCCACATAGAGCACGTCATCTCCTTCTTCTTCTGCGAGTGAACCTGCTCTTCTTTTACATGCCCTCCTCAATTCTTTCAAGTCTTCTTTTTGCCTTGGACACAATCTCTGAATATGTCCCTCTTCATCGAAATAGAAACACTTGCTCTTCTTATGAGGTCCGGCCTTCTTCTTACCTTTCCACTTCTGGTGTGGTTCAACCATCAAACCTGCTCCATCTTCAGTAGTAGATCCACCATGCCCTTGCTTTCTTAACTTTTCCGCTTTAAAAATTACTGTGATGGTCTCATCCAAATCAGGTGTCTTCATACTAACAAACAAACTCGTAACAGTTGAGTTATACCTCTTGGCTACAGAAGCTAGTATCAACAATGCTTTGTCTTTCTCTTCAATCTTCACATCTAAACTCTCCAATTGGGTGATCAAGCCATTGTATATATTTAGATGATCGTGAAAGTTTTCTTCATCACCAATTCTAAGCGAATTTTCTCTAAATTACTTATATATTTAGATGATCAAGCATACATTTTCTCTAAATTACTCCATAATACCTTAGCATTTTTATCCTTTAGTACGTTGTGCTTGATTGCATGTGCTAGGGCCATCCGAATCGTACTAGTGGCACGAAGTTTTCCACTTTCCCACTTCGAGTCATCCCATCCAACAACCTTCTCATCTTCAAGAGTTTCATGTAGCCCTTTTTGAATAAGCACATCCTTGATCATGCTTTGCCATAATGTAAAATTACTTTTCCCATCAAAATACTCAAACTTCAAATTAGACCCAAAATTCTACATCACGCAGCGGATCTTTAACCTAAGCTCTGATACCAATTGTTAAGAAATATGGGTCTATTAACAATAAGTTTGAGCCACAAGGGAAAACAATTACCAATCAAAGCAAGAACAAGAGACAATAATATGTGAAACTTTGAGTTTTATTACTTCCAACTCTAACCAAGTAATACAAACTACTCTCTCAAAATATTCTCACCTTGCTCTCAAGCTCTCTCTATAATATTTTATCACACCAACTCCAACTGACTAGTGTTTCTCCACTATATTACCACAATTTCTACACTAACCTACCCCTCTATATATAGGCTAGTAGTTTCCTAATACTTGGTGAACAAGACATAAACCTATTAGGACTCTATTTTCCTAATTACAAAAAAAAACCTAAATAAACTAAGAAACAAACTTTACTTTTTTCCTAATTTACTTTTACTTTTATTATTAAGAAACTTCGCTTTCCATAAAACCCCAAATTTCACCAAAAAAAAAACAACTATGCTCATGTTTGTATGACTTGAATCACGAGCCACATAACTTAGAGCTATAAAAGCACAACTGATGCAAAAGGATGAACAAAATACACAAAATCAAAGCAAAACCCAAACAAAT
Organism: Pharnaceum exiguum; assembly: GCA_900322385.1. Classification (NCBI taxonomy): domain Eukaryota; kingdom Viridiplantae; phylum Streptophyta; class Magnoliopsida; order Caryophyllales; family Molluginaceae; genus Pharnaceum; species Pharnaceum exiguum. The sequence goes on along the minus strand of ONZK01004595.1, from coordinate 6,830 downwards.
CTATTGTCAAAAACCTCATTTCCGCGTTTGATATCATACCACGACTCTTTAGCAACAACATGAAAAGACAAAACCAAAAAAGGGGCGACAATTTCAGTTCAAGGATTATTTACTATAAAAAAAAACTCAGATGTAATAAAAGTTAAAGCATAATGAGTTAATGACATCCAAATTAAGAGTATATTACACAATTAACCAGCTTACCTCAGTCGGATACATTTAAAGATAAACTACATCATAACTATATATGGTCTCACATGCGCTATGCTTACTCACTTCCAAATTCAGCACTAACTTCGAGAAAAAATTCCATTCTTTCATCTAAAAAAAAAACTTCACCACAGAACCATCCCGAAACATGATAGTCAACTGCGTGCCTCTGACGAAGGTAATATAACAGTTATTCTGACAAACAAGGAAGCAGTTAAAGGAACATAAATACCACGCCGTTGAAGTTTCACTGCTGAAAGATGAGGCGGAGGACGAAAGTTGTCCATGAAGAGTGTATGCACAAACGATTCACATGCGGAAGGAGAATCATCGTAAGAAGTCTCGATCGTCAAACGAACGTCGCAAGTGTGAACAACCATCGTAGCGGCGAATAAAACCTTAATTTTGATAAATCGCGGCTGAGAGAGAACTGTGTAATTGACAACAGCGCAACCGACATCTCCTCGAACAACCGACGTCAAGTACATCATGTGCTTACGTCAACCGAACATCGGTCAAACTGTTTTGTTTTTCGACCCACCTCACTCTCCCCTTACTTATCCAAATATATGATAGTTTTAAATCTATGCAAAGTTCAGAGATCGGGCCTCTAAAATCTCTCCAGGGCAGTAGTACCGCAACGTTTCCAATACGACCAACATAGCGAGATTTCCCATCTGCATCAAGTGCGCCCTCATCCTCCCCTACGTTGTGGTTGTGAACGCGTAACTTGCCACAATCCATCACTGCAAGGACCACATCAGCACAGGTACAAAGGCAGGTAGCTAGTCGTCGAAGTTATGAATTGAAATTTTAAGAATTTGTAGAATTTGGTCATCTAAACACCTCATCACAAAATTATAACATGGGCTCAAACAACGAGCAATCATTGGCTGAGCATGCGACCAACTAGCTTCATAGATGGCTTGAATCTATATTCATACAAACCCGCCTTAGTTTAAAAAAATTCGAAGTGGAGATTAACATTCCGCGTTTTCTTTTTTGGGACACGTGTCCCTTTCAAACGTCACGCGTCCTGGGCAGGGGGCACGTGCCCTTCAAAAGGACGCGTACCTCTTGAAAGGGATACTTGTCCCAAAAAAAGGACACGCGTAATCTTTTACCGGACACGTGCTTAACGTTTCCAAAACGGTGTTTCTCATTCAAAAATCCGTTTCCACTCTCTTTTCATAGAAAATAATGATAAATATTGTACCAATTTTACATCACACCCTCATCAACCTTTATGGTTGAGGGCTTGTTTCTCATCGGCCTAGTGCCTCCCACTAAACCGGATTCTTATTTAAAGAAAAATCAGAATTAACAATACAATATTTAAAGAAAAACAGGAGAATAAGAGAATAAGTTTCAGTAAAAGTTTAAAAGTATCAGAGAACCCAATGGCCTTCTGTGCTTAAGGAGAGCTAGATGTTTATGTCATATGTTTATGTCATACAGCTTCACCAGGGTCATATCTCAAGCTATCATATAATGTCACAACGTCCTCCTTTCCTAATCTTTCTTTCCCCTCACATAGTGAAACCATGCCACACAAATGAGAAGGTACTAAATGACAGTCATGGAAAAATACTTCCACTTGTAGAATTTCGAGTACCGGACAACAAAGAACAACATCATACTCGGACTCGGATTCAGTGAGTGATAGAATGATCAGATCTTCATAGTCCCACTCCTCTGGTGCCGGTATTTCTACTCAACAATAATAATAAGTAAAAATAGAAAGAAAGAGAATACCATTAACTAACTACCAAAAGTAACTTTGCAAATTCAACATCATTTAAAAGTACCCAAATTTTCACCTAAATAAAAGATTTAAATGAACTAGTTAGTTAAGTATTTACTTATGAACTAATTATTAAATCAATCAAATTATAAGGAACTAACCCTTAATTTGGAAGGTGAGATGTTTGAGGCAGTAAGGGGGAAGCATAGTTATTTTTTTCATACCATGCTGAATGCGAATTGATGTACATGGTTGTTCTTTGTTTGTTCAGATTTGATATTAAGGAAGAGTTTCCGGGGTTTAAAAAGTTCTCTATCCTATTGATTCTTTTGGTTTGTTTTAGCTCTGCGAACGTCTTTGATCAATCAAAGAGGTATAAAGCTTTTCAATGGTTTTACATGGTGAACTTTGTACCTGTTAGTTGGCCGTACCATAATGCCGTTCACAGACATTTTATGCGTTGCTCTTGGTTTAAAGGGTGATAAAGTTTTGAGGTTTTAAGGGGTTCGTGTTCGGTTATGAGTTAATTGTGACATTTAGACATTTAGTGGTGCAAAGAGATTGATACGATTGTTTGGTATGGTTGTTCGTATTGTTTTACATGGTGAAATTTTTACATGGTGAACTTTGTTACTGTTAGTTGGCCGTACCATAATGTCGTTCACAGGCATTTGATGCGTTGCTCTTGGTTTAAATGGTGATAAAGTTTTGAGCTTTTAAGGGGTTTGTGGTCGGTTATGAGTTAATTGGGACATTTAGTGGTGCAAAGAGATTGATACGATTGTTTGGTATGGTTGTTCGGATTGTGTGTAACTCATGCAGATTTTATGTTGTTATTGCCCGATGATTGATGTTATGTTTAAGTATGTTGGATTGTTGCGAAATTTAGTATCTTGGGTTGAAAAGTTGATGAAGGTGAGCTGGTGAGGTTGTTCATATTTCTAAATTTAAGCGACTTATATGTCTTTTCTCAACTTAAATAGTCAAAAGTATAATAAGGAAAGCGATTGAAGTTAAGCAATTGTTTTCAAATTGTAAGACAATATCTATCTTAGGACCGCCCTTGTGAGGAGGGTATGTAGTTGGGGTGTTGGAATTGATGTTTTGCTGTTGATACAAGTTATGTGTCTGCATTTCATCGAAGTGTGTGGTTTCCTGTAAAAAGAGAAGAGGTTTGTTGTTTGGGCTATCCAACACCTTTGCTTGAATTTCATACGGAAAGTTGAGTGATGAGTCTATTGGTTAGGTACTTAGGTTATTTAGCTATTCTAATTAAGTGTTTGTTTGTAGCTTCCATTGTAGTGATTTGACCGTTAAGTCAACCTATTAACTTAATGGTCAAATCACTAAAAAGATAATGTCAGCAAACCTTAGGTAACCAAAAAATATATTGAATACTTTGGCTAACCAATAGTACATTATGCCAAACCTTAGATAACCAAAAGGTAAAATATCCTTAAATGAAAGGGTATAATTGGAAAATCAACTGTCACGTCAGCAAATTTAATAGTCAACCAATTAATTTAAGGATATTTTACCTTTTGGTGCCCTGAGTTTTGGCCTAATTAACGATTGGTTACCCGAGGAGGCCGAGGTATCGATATTGTTTTTTTGGTGACCTGAGGTTTGCTGCCGTTAGCTTTTTACTGGTTTGACCGTTAAGTTGAAGGGTTAACTGTTAAATAAGCTTACGTGGCAGTCCATGTCCGAATTTATGAATGTTGAATGTCCTATTTACCCCTCTTATTTAATGGTGGGAGATGCTGCAACTTTAGCGGCGAGGGGCAGTTGGAGGAAGTGAGTATTGGTTCTGATGATATTCCCAGAGTTGAGCACTTCAAGTACCTTGGGTCGTACTTGCAATGTAATGGGGAGATCGATGATGATATCACCCATCGTATCTCGGCGGGGTGGCTAAAATGGAGGGCCGCTTCAAGGGTATTATGTGATAAGAAGATCCCGCTTAAACTCAAAGGGAAGTTTTATAGGGCTGCCGTACGACCAGCAATGTTATATGGAGCCAAATGTTGGCCGGCTAAGAAGGCTCAAGAGCAGAAGTTAGTTGTTGCGGAGATGCGGATGCTGCGCTGGATGTGAGGTCTTACTAGGCTGGACAGGATTAGAAACGAAGTGGTTAGAGCGAAGCTAAGAGTGGCTCCATTCGTGGAGAAGATGCGAGAGACCAGGCTACGATGGTTTGGTCATGTTAGGAGGAGAGGAGCGGATGCACCGGTGCGTAGGTGCAAAAGCATGGTTGTGACTGGGGTTAGAAGGAGAGGCAAGCCGAAGAAGAGTTGGGGTGAATGCATTAGAAATGATATGACTAACTTATCACTTAGCGAGGACATGGCCTTAGATAGGAGTTCTTAGAGAATGAGGATTAGGGTACTAGATTGTTAGGGTAGGGTGGTAGATCTGTTAGGATAGGGTGTATAGCAGATGAGAATTTGTCGAGTCTAGTGTTCATGTGGTGCATGTTGTGTGTTGTTTACTCATGCGTTTTTGGGATGACATGTATTTCCGTGACTTTATATTTTTATGGATATATTGGATACTAACGATTTTTCACTGCAGGACATGTTTTTATGGGTACATTTGGTATCTAACGATTTTCACATTGCAGGTACAAAGGTTTTTATGGGGACATTGGTTGTTAACGACTTTTCATTGCAGGTTATACGAGATTTCTCATACAGGTACTAAGTGGGTCATTATGGAAACAGTCTCCCGATTTTCAAATCGGGGTAAGGCTGCGTACCTCAGGCTCCCTCAGTACCCCATTTGAGATGAGATTCACTGTTGTTGTTGTTGTTGTTGTTGTTGTTGTTGTTGTTGTTGTTGTTGTTGTTGTTGTTGTATTTAATGGTCGGGGAGGTTGAGTGATAACCCAACCGTCCACATCAAAAACCCACCAGCGGGTAGACATCAAAAGAGACGGGCATGGCCCAGGTTGACGGCCAGAATACAGCCAGACAAAGGCGTCGACTCCATCTGCGTGTCGCGCCTCCTTCCGAGCCACCCACCGCGTGAGGGTGTGCTGGAAATCAAAAACGGGTCATGAACCCTTGTCCACGGGTCGACCCAAAACAAAGAGGGGAGAGAGAGTACGCGAGCAGGGTACACCATGACGGGAGGCAGACGACGACAGCGAGCCAGTCTGGACGCCAAGCAATGACGGCCGACGATTGTGGACGTCCCAACCTTTGGGAGTGAGAGAGATCGGGGAGAGAGTGTCGGGTTCAGATCTAAGAGGAGAGAGGGTCGTTGTTGCTGGGACCACGACGGGACAAGGCAGACCAACACGCCGGAGCGATCTGGGTGGGCGACGGTGCTCGCCGATGCTCCGGTGGGGCTGTACGAGTGATGGTCGGGAAGAGAAAGTGAGATCTTGAGATTTGTTTTGTTTTCTATTTCTTTTGGAAGAAGAGGAAAGTGACGTGAGGAGGGAGAGGAAAGAGTCTAGCGCGCATTTGTCAAAAAATTTTAGGTAAAAAGACTTAAGTGCCCTTGTTTTTAACATTCAAACATGCCACTAAACGGTCAAACCACTAAAAAGCTAACGGCAGCAAACCTCAGGTCACCAAAAAAAAAAAAATATTGATACCTCGGGTAACCAATCGTTAATTAGGCCAAACCTCAGGGCCCCAAAAGGTAAAATATCCTTAACTTAACGGTTAAACCACTAAAAAGATAATGACAGCAAACCTCAGATAACCAAAAAATATATCCAATACCTCGGGTAACCAATCATTAATTAGGCCAAATCTCAAGACATCATAACACCACCCGTTTATTCAGTATTGCAAAATAGAATTTTCGTTCAAGACCTAAACCGAGTAGCTTGAGAGTCTTGTCAAGAAAAAGAATACAACACTAACAAAATTAAACAAAAACTCAGTATTTTGGTGGAAACCAGAGTAACTATATATATCTTTGCTAGCATGAATCGGTACGTTATCATTCCAAGATACAGAGCCATTGAAATGCACTCCAACACCAATTTCATCAGCAACTTGCTGTGATCTAAGAATATTTTCTCAAAACACTAGAAGGACGAATAAAGAGTTGGAGGAATGTAAATAATGCAAGAAGTACCAATTTTGCACCTGTTAATCACCACAATAATGGAGTAGGGATGCCTAATGAGCCCTGTTAATCTTCAAGTTCTTTAATTCATGAAAACAAAAATTTCGGCCATTCTTGAAATATCGTTTGCAAGACAGGTTGAATATGGCTTTACTTTACAATTTGGTGCAAACCACAAGTACTGCTATTATCCCGATAGTTTATTAGGATAATTAAGTTGGCTTTCACTAAGCAACTCAGGCTAAGCGGCTTAGAAAAAAATCAACCAGATTGAACTCTAGAAACCGTTTCATAAATGAGACTAGGTAAGAGAGGTCATTATTATTTATACGATAGGTCATTATTGTTAGCCGAGGGGTCATTATTGTTAACCGAGAGAGTCGGTTGGTGAGGAGAGAGAGTGGAGAAATGAGTATTTTTTGAAAATTGGTTATTTTTGCTTTGTTCTTTTATTTTTGTATTTGGAGTACATAAAAACTTGGAATGTGATTTAAAAGAGGAGTGATGCTATAGGTCTAAACATTTAGACAAGAAATTGTGTCATAACATGACACATTTACAATTTGTGAAAGTACTTGTCCTAAATTAGAGGGACTAAACTTCAAATTAATTAATGTGAGGACTAAACTGAAAATATATTTGTGCAAAGGTTGAAACTTGCCATTAATATAAAAAAAAAAACTAAAAAGGAAACAAATGTTACTTAAAATGGAGTCATAAACATTCGGTGAAGGATTACACAAGTTTATCCAAGTTGGGCCAATTAATTGCAACTAACTTACGAAAGTCT
>ONZK01004593.1:7953-20920 GCA_900322385.1 Pharnaceum exiguum | reverse complement strand
ATTTGGATATAAATAAAATTTGGAAATACACAATTTTTTTAATGGAACCAATGATAAAACATAGACATTAAATGTAAGAGTTGCAAAGAGAGGTATTCATATGAATACCTCACCTTGTAACTTTGCAAAAGTTTATCAAGATTATCCCTACAACTTAGGTTGCAATTCCCTTGCAACTCACTAAAGTTGTAGGGATAAACTTGCCCTTAGAGAATGGAATTGATTAATGATCTCTAAACTCAATTAATTTGTTGCACTCCAAGTCTCCAATTATAATGATGTGCAGACCGTGACATTGGTGAGGTGTATGTGTATGTGTATAAGAAGATAAAATTGACTAGGGTGCAATTATATTCCCATTGAAAACGATAGTACTCGTAGTAGTATCTGATTAGTGCATGATTATCACGCAATTGAATCAGAACATGGATATTGAATTAGTGATGACTGACGAGAGAGACTGTAGTGCTGCGCTGCCCCCATTTCACGCTGTATAAATTATGATCAATGTATGTCTCTCTTTGTTTGGTATCCACCTGCGGACAAGACAATGGAAGGGAAAAGGAACATAGATAATGGAATAATCAAGTCAATCATCAATCAAAAAGGGCATTTCCAAGGCATCAACCTATGTACATGATGTACGAGTAACACTGTATACTCGGGCCTTTTTCCTCTTATTTTTAAAGGCAGGTGTCATCGTGGTGGTTTATGCTTATCCGATCCTCTGTGTTTTTATGATTGCTTATTTGCTTCTACGGGTTCTTGTCACTTGCCGACTTTATTACAGTAATTCAGTAATGCGTTTGACTATTGTTTCTGGTATTCCAAGTGTAGATTTTTTTGCTTCTAAATGTTGGCTACGCTTGTTGAGATATAATAGGGACTTTGTTCCACATTGATCAAATGACAAAACCTTGAGTTGTATATAATTTAGAGAGCCTCTTCATCTATCACCAATTGATTTTAGATTGGAACCTCTTTAGTGTTGTGAATATCTTTTGACCCACTAAACACACACACATTAACATGGTATCAGAGCGGGCGTTGGGCCTGTGCATTTCCCCTAACCCACGCAGTCCAGTAAGAGGCATAGAGGTATGTCTACGCTTCAGGACCAAAGTGGTCGGTGAACATCTCTTGATCCACTAAACACACACATTAACAACACTGGATTTAGTAGTCAAAAACATATCACTCCCTCTCAAGCATCCTTAAACTTTAAACTAATGAACCAAAATAAAAACGGAAAAAGATTAAGTGATCATCCACAATTTTTTGTGTCTATCTCCCTCTAAGATTAATGGAATCATTTATTAGTTTTAGACAGATAAACGAGAGAACAACTATCGGGTTTTTGACCCGGTGGGTCACTCTAACACTCTCCACATTAAGAGCTCTTGAACGCAACTAGAATTTTTAATCTAATCATGTAGTAAATTGTAAAGAGAACTAATGAATTAAATTGAACTTACACTTAAACGAAATTCTTGAACTAACTAAGAGCTCCTCAACTTTAAATTTAACTAATAGAATTGCTCTTTACATCCTTCTTTATATACTGCTTGACAGCTGAATAACATCATCACGCATCATTAGTGTGAATAACTAATTGAATTTTACTCATCCATAGGAATATCAGATTCCAAGTCGTAGGCTTTGCAAATGATTCTCATGTCTTTTGGTGGAATGATGCCGTTTGTAGTGGTCTACTAGAATGGTCCCTCATGCATGCTTCTTAGCACCCTTGTGAAATGGCAGGCATCATATTAAGGATATATCTTGCGGTTTTGGCCAGTATAATAAGTCTCCAGGAGATACTAACGTTTACTTAATTTGCAGTATGTACAGTTATAGGGGCCGTAAACTATTCATTTGAAGACACTGAAAATGACATATTTCAATCTTACTTTGCTCTTTCATTGAGCTTCCTTTTACTTCTTGAGGCTAAATAGATGGATACTGGCATACTAGTATTAATGTCAGATTGAGATTGTCATTGCTTGTTGTATCTTAGCTTGTTATTCACCAATTTTAGAGTGAAACATTGTGCACCATTGATTGAGAATAATAACCAATAATGCTCATGACCATATGACAATTGTTGTGATCAATCCAAAAGACAAAAAAACGGCTCTACATGGCCCCATAATATGAATCAATCTACACAACGCGAAAGGTGGTCCAAGAGATCATCAAGTTCAGCAAAACAAAGAACAATTTGTTTGAGCTGTGAGATTGGAAAAACTCAAGGGAGAAAATGGCAATAACACATTTAAATTCTTGTTTTATAGCGTTAAAATTCAGTAACAGACAACCCAAAACATGTCTTCGAATTTCTTCAAAGATCCCAACTTTGGCAATTAGAGCAGCTTTGGGAGGTTCAGGAAGGCAACTGATAGAATCAGGAACTGTCAGAGCTATACCCCCAGCAGAAGCAGCCACTGCCCTGAAATCCGAGAGCTTCAAGCTGTTAGATGTGAGGCCTGAGTGGGAAAGAGAAAAGGCACAGGTGCCGGGATCACTACACGTTCCTCTCTTCATCAAGGACACTGACAATTCTCCACTGACCTTCCTTACAAAATGGGTACATTTGGGGTACATTGGTTTATGGACAGGCCAAAAGTTCACAACTATCAACCCTGATTTTGTAACACAGGTTCAAGGGGTTGTTCCTGATCAGGACACTAGGCTTCTGGTGGCATGCGGCGAAGGACTAAGGTATAGGCGTTTTCAATCTATCATGAAGTTAGTTTGGTTATAATGTCAACTTTTAGCTTGATTTTCAGCTTGTGTAAATTTCAAACAGGTCTGTAGTGGCAGTTTCCAAGCTTTACGAGGCGGGATACAAGAACTTGGGATGGTTAGCAGGAGGATTTAGCAGAGCTAAAGATAGAGATTTTCCGGTTGTAGGAACAGAGAAGTTGCAATATGCAACTATTGGGGGTGTATCATATTATTTTCTTCAATTGCTTACTCTTCTACAAGCAACAGGAGATTCGACTGATTAAATTCATTTTCTGACTGTTTCTGCCATTGGACTATTTGACCATATGCCATATGATCTTCATGTTTAACATCCCACCAGGGAGGTACCAGTTATGTGTGAAATTCCAATACATAAATCTATACGAAAATGGAAACATTAAAAATTAGCTGTAATGGTAAAGGAAAGTATTGCCTGAGTCTGAGTGGCTCAGATACGGGTATCAGATTCTGCAAATATGTATCAGATATGTTGCAAAGGAAGACGTAAACCAGAAATTGGATTAATGAACAAAGAATGGGTTTTGCTACAGTCTGTCAGTGTCAAATCACTGAAATTGTATGTTAGGATCAATGTTGACATGTTGTTATATAGCCTTTTTCACGAGAGTTGATGTTGTGAACTCCGCATCATCTCTGATGAAGCTCCACCAGATATATGTCAAAGGTGCTGTGATCACTTGCCACAAAGCATGGGCGTCTATCAAACCCTTATAGGGAGGAAAGTCGACAATCTCCAATAGCATAGCTAAAGCACCTCCAAAAACCACCACGAACAGCTTCCAGCGTAAGGATTGTTGAGAAAGACAGGCCCATGTCGCCCATACAAGTAGCCGAGCTGCAACTATTATGATAACCACTACCATATTTAGGCCTGCACAACACAATTAGAGTCAAAGGCACACTTTGTTGCAGTGACCTGGTATGAGTAAAAAGCTGCAAATGCATTGGAGAGCCATCAAATGGACTTGGCTACAAGTATTTCCTCCATTGTCCTGACATATTGCCTTAGTTGAATTTGTCATGCAACATGAGTATTTAGATGCGCGACAGACCCTTGAAGTATAAGAACAAGACTGTCTGTCTATATAAAAACATGTATCTCCAGTGTTTTCATATGCTCTATACTTCTAATCCCTCTATCAAAATCGTCACTACTTTCTAGAGTAACCTAAGTTCGATTTCCCATGAAACCTGTCAGGGAAAAGGTCTTTCCGCATAGATATGGCTCGCATCATAGATTCACAGGCGATGCCTACTATAGGACCGGCTATTGAAAGAAAGACAGTAGGCTAAAGCCTAAAGGATCATGATTCTGAGTCATATATACTGGAGTATATGTTTTTTCAGAAAGAAAGATAAACTCACCGTAATTGAATTCCACCAAGTTGAGATACAAAATATGCGTTGTCATAAATGCAATCAGCGGAGCAGCCACCATAACTCTGGTAGCCTCGGAACGAACTTTGAAGGTCCGGAGTATGGACAGTATGAGTTCAAATCCGAGAAATGCCAGTGTGGATGAATAGTATAACCTCTCTGTCAACTCCACAAATCTGTTGCACATATAAATAATGCTCAAAATAGGCAAAAACAGCAAGAAAACAACTTCCAAACATAGCTCAGTTCAAGTGAACTGGTCTCTATACTCCTATGGAAACTATACTCATTGTTTGTTGGGCTTCACTTCAAAGGTATGATATCTTGACTGGGGAAGACGGATTACCTTCCGTGGAAGACTGCGCTCCATAACCAAGAGTTCATTGACAAGATTCCATAGACATGCCACAAGCCAGTGTATTCATACAATGTCTTCCCATTTGATGTCAGAGGCAATTTATAATATACAAGGATGAAGAAAGACACCCAACCATGAAAAGCCAGGCCAAGGTTAAGTGTGGAAAGAGCGACAGAGACTGGTTCCTGCAATTAAAAACACAACTTAATTCATGAAGTTTTGAGGGGTACATGAACTTTGCTGATTGTTTATTGTATGGGAAGAGATGCAAGAACCTGTATGCCTAAAACACGCTTAAATGGCCATTTTCCATAATACTTGATAGGCTTGTCACCAAGTTTTTCACGTCGTTCCTCCTGTATAAGCATACAATGGTACCTACAATCACTGCGGCAGTGCCAATCTTTCCATCGGAGGTAAAGTGGCTCTTGGAGATTCCATCGGCCCTCGGAAGGCTTTTGGTCAGGAACAAAGTTACAGTTGCTGAAGCACTCGTCATGAATGCATCCAGTCATCTGACATTGCTCTACACAAGCCCTACAAGAACAGCTATCAGTAATAATCCCACCCATTTAAAACGTAAAAAGTCAGGAATACTCCCATAGTCTCATCACCATAATCCGAACTCCAAATTAAAATCCGAGACAAGTGCAGAACAACAACAATGATATGTAAACAACTTTTCAATCTCTCCATGACATTTTCCTAAATGGATTTGGACAAAGTTTGAAACTATTGCTACTCGAAAATATCTCTGCCAATGCCTGGAATCTAGAGGCCTCGCTTTAGCAAGAAGGATATTTTGATTAATTTGTCAATTGTAAGACTTGTAACTTGTAAGGCATATTTTTAGTCCCAAGCAACTAAGCTAGCGGTGAACCCAAAAAGATATGCTAATGGCAAGCAGATTTTTCAGGTTTATACCAAATGCAGAGAAAAATACATGTAAACTTCTGGATCAAGTTGAAGCTGTCACAAATACTGAAGCTACTGTCTGCTAACTTTGTGGGAGATGCCTAGATTCTGAAAATGATACTAATTCTGATTATTATCATCTTATGACTCCTGAGCAAGATCAAGATAGCTAGCTGTACAGTCTACACTAGTAGACTCAAACAATTCAATCACCAACATATATTCATGCTTGACATCAATTGGAAAGTCATGTATTACAACATTAAACATTTAAAAATCAGAACTTTCAAAGATAGTCTACAGGTGGTTTCATGTGGAGTTGTCAATTTTGTGTATGATTCTTGGGTAGTTATTTTCATGGGCAGTTGGCAATTTTGGAAAATTTGTACTTGCCTTGGACAATTATGGAGAAAGTACAAACAACAGAAAACACATTCTTCTTAGTGGACCACCACCCTACTAATTACTTCTTTCCATTTTTCATACTTATTTCTCATCACACTTCTTTCTGCTTCAATCAAAGTACTGACTGTAGCAAATTGCAACATTCTGCAGTAATGTGCCTTCAGTATCTAGGCAGCTAACTAACTAAGCTAACAAATAACTACCAAAACTGAACACCAATATGTGTAAACATAAGTCTCAGCAATACCATAACATACCTGACCCACAAAGCAATTGTCAGAAATCATTGAATGTTAACAAAACATAAAAACTTACATACTTGTAAACTGGATCAGCCTCACCAGGAGTGGCACCTAGACTTCTGTCCAGAAAGAGCACTGCAGCTAAAAAGAAGACAAAGCATGCTAACTGAGCCATCTGGGCTAGTTTGTTTTTGGGTATTGGACTATATACTAAAAGGTTTGTTACTTTGTCCTGCAGGTTTCATATCATTATGGGAATGTGAATAATGATGTGACTTGTGTTTATTGAAGAAACAAGAATGATTAGTATAAAATATAGAAAAGGAAGGAGAAGAGAAAGACTGAAAGAAAGAAAGATTCGAGAGAGGGGATATTGGAGAGAGAATGGAGTGGGAATCTATTGGAGCAAAGCACGCGATTGTAGGGAGTTGTCTTGTAGTTCAACTCAAGACCAGCTCAGTTAGTTGTAGGAGTTGGTGTATGGGACACTGTTTTGTTCTATGTATTAGCATAATATGTTTTGACTTTTTCTGATTATGCTCCTCTACGATCTTCCTCAATTTCCTAACATGCGCACTACTCATACCGATGGTCCATGCACTCGTGGCTGTCAAGTTATTAAAAAAGAGTTTTGTTGATGCAAAAAGATATCACAGTGGTGAAAGAATAAAAATTACCATTACATTCTACTCTTTAAACTCTTCAAAGTTGTCTAAAAGTGACTTTTAATCACTGACCCAATGAGAAGCTGCAGCTTATTCTAGAAAGACCAAAATATTCTGTAAAAATTTTCTACCAGAATGAGCAGTAAACCAACAAGTCATTTCACCCCATTCACGTAAATCTCAAGGAAGTTTGCATTCTGAACATGCCATTAATGCATAAAAATCAAACAAGAACTGTTCTTTGATCAGCAATTGAACTCCAGGGCTAACGTTGCCGTAACATGAGAAATTTGCATCTGCGGAATTGCAATTGCCTCGGGGTTCTTCTTATCAATGGCCGATTTCACTCTATCCAGATTCATAATCATTGTTGAACAAGAACAACTGATATCCAGATATAGACTAGCAACTGTACAACCAAAATCTTATGATACCAACAATTAATAACTCATACTGATCCTGACAGTTTCAGAATTTCCAGTGAAATGTTGGGTCACAAAACCACCTCGGTCAGCCCTGACCATGGAGTGCAAAGTCATTTCATGTTTCAGTAAAAGGAAACAAGAAACTGGTTGTTGGATTCTAAAGAAGTGAGCCAGTTCTCACAACAACAAAAACCGAGGGTAATCCTCAGTTCTCACAAACACCCAGATTATAACCTTGCCCCTTGGTAGGTGAAGCAAGAAATTAGACACGTCCTGCATCCAAATAGAACAGGTCTTGCAATCATGGTCTAGGAAGGACCACCATAATGTCTTTTTAAGAGGTCCGGAAAACCGTCGATCCCAATTTGAATGTCCAACATCACGACCTAATAAGACTAGTTCTAGTTAATATATCTGGTTCCCAGTGAGGGCAGGATATACCCATGGGGTAAAGACTTGACCATATTGACAGCAACAATAGGTCAATAGTGAATGACAAACCTAGAAAAGCTAAAAAGAAAACTGCAAAAACAATAGGTCCAAAAGAATGACCAATATACCATCAAAATGTTTCTGATTCATCAACGTTCAAGGATGGTGCATTGCTGAAACAGTTGCCTAACCACTTGCAAAGAAAACTTGTTTTACATAAGAGTTCTTATAGCCACAAGAGCAAGTAAATCATATTTGGACCAAAAATATATACAGCGGGTTCCATATCAAAGGATCAAACCTTGTGCAGGCTCAGGCTTGGGAGCTGCTTTCTCACTCGGAGCAGGAGTAGGAGCAGCAGCATCATCTTCATATTTCGGGGGTGGTGACAAAGCCTCAAGCGAATCAGTCTTAGGTGATGATGAAACCATGAGGGATTCAGCCTTAGGAGAGTCAGACTCTGACAAATGAACCTGAGCAAAGTCATCCACTATTTTTCTCTTCTGCTCGTCTTCAGCCATCCCTACTTTCTCTTTAGTCTTCTGTCCAACTTCACCGGCAGCTTTTGCTACCTTACTGAAAGCACCAGTCACCCAAGTTGCTCCAGTTAGAACATACCGGTTCTTCATTATGGCAGACCCAGCAGTCGTCACTTTTTCTTCAGCAGCCACTAGTGCTGATTTTGTTTTTTCAGAGACTTGATATTTCTGATCCAGATCCTTCACTTTGCTATTAACAGCTGAAGTTCCCATGCTAATCTTCTCAGTAAAACCGATCTTCTGGTCAAGGGTAGCTATCTTAGTGGAGGCAGTGGATGTGAGCTGGTGCTTCTCGTCAAATGTTTTTGCTTTGTTGACAGACTCCTTCCCTAGAATAAATCCTTTGGCAAGCATGCTGGTGACAACATCCTCCGCTTTCCGTAAAGCAGATTGAGCACTACGTGGACTTTGGCTTTGGGCATCCTAGGGATGTAAAAACACAATCAGGAACACAAAGGGAGAAAAACGAAAGTGACCATGTAGAGAAGGGGGGAAAGGGAACATCATTCTTACAGCTGGTGGCGTTATAGCAGAAGGTGGCAACTGGTATTCAGGGTCCAAAGTAATAGTGACAGTCTTATCAGCTATTGTGGCTCCCTGTCACATCATATATAGTCATAAGACACATAATCAAGTCATTAACATCTAATATCAAGGTCCATACATAAATCCGAGCTTACTTCTCCTCATTTTGCTGATTGATGTTTTCTTTTCTGTTTTCTCTTTCAATAAGTGGCATGTGTATTTTTGGACTTCAACCGCAAATCTAAATAAGTAGATTAATTTAAGTGGCTAAACTGGATTTCATGGCATCACAGTATCTTCAGCAATACATGATTAAATTAGGGATATCGGTAAGCAGAAATCAGAGTCTACAGCTATTCCAATATTCCCAAGGCTCAAGAACTTTGAAGTTGAGTAAAATGGGTGATAAAACATTATGAAGCTAAATTGTAAGAGAAGTATACAAGCTCTCTTTTCACTATCAAAGAGAGGGAGTGAAAATGGCTGATAAGGCAATTGATGGCATTGGCTTATACTTTAGCCAGCAGCATAGATTTTCGATTCAGAGATTGTAAAAGTAGGTTTAAAAAAGAACTTGTTAATGTAAGCTTGCAACTAAAATACACAAACAAATTGTAAATCAGTCAAACCACATCAAAGCCATAGAAGAAAATTACAAAACACAAAATTGGGACTGTTTCCCAAACAGCTATGCTAAGCTTGCTAACAATTACTCCCTCCATCCCACTTTTATCTTCCATTTCTCTATTTGCACAAGATTTAAGGTGGATTGTATACTCCGTATAATCTATTCTACTCTTAGGTTCCATGTCAAAATTAGAAGTTCATAGCACATGGGCATATGTTTAGTGGGGTTAAGGTTGAGGGTATAATGGTAAATCAAGTGGGGACCATGAACAAATTAGTAAAGTTGGAAGAAAAAAGTGTGACACCTAATAAGGAAAGTTAGAAGATAAATGTGGAACGGAGGGAGTAATATACAATTGATCACAACACCAATGTATAGCAGGGCCCAGGGGTAAGAATACCAATATGCAAAGTCAGTATTCCAAGTCTCTAGATACTTGATCAACTGGTTAAACAGAAAGAAAAAAGAAAAGATCAAGTCTCAACGCTCAAAACCTGGTGCTTCAGCAGAATATTCAAAAGCCTAAAAAAGAACTTCAAAGGAAGACAACAACATGTACCTTTTAATAAACAAATACTTCAAGAAGTTATTTGCCAGCTTATAATTATTTTCAAGAAAGATTGAAGTTGGCCAAATAGCTATGTCAGAGAGTTTTCCATTGTTAAGAAAAATAGATTTCTTGGGGATCTTTTTTCCCCTGCCAGAGATTAGCCCTGGACTAACCCAAATAAGCTTCTGAAAATATATGGCTTATTTTGTAAGTGGCTGCTTTGAATCTAACACTTCCAATACGGCAATGTCAAGCCTTCAATCAGAGCATATATTAAAACACATACATTTGAAGGGTTTAAGTTACATCAGTTCCTGCTTCTGAAAAGGAAGAAATGGCAACAAAAAATCACTATGGCACGTTTCCTGGAAGTATGACAAAAAACACATTATGCGTGGTATATGAGTATATCGGGCTAGCAAAAAAAGAGAACAGTCAGTCACTGGTGGCTTTTATTTTGGTCTCTAAAGGTAGCATCGCCTGCATAGAGATACACCATATTCCATGACATTGCAGTCATCACAGAATGAGATGGTATATAGAGGCTTTCTTCAGTAACTAACAAATTAAGCACAGACAATTAACAGCTTTGATGCAACCAAGTCTGAAAAAATAAGAAAACATTGTGCTGCAGCATGCAAGCGCATCAGTTCTACATCTTTTTATTTAAAAAGGGTTTTCAGACACATTGGTAAATTCAAAGATTCATTCACATATATGAGCAATTCAATCATAACATTACCGTAAGCAATACAGCTGTATCTGCTCCTTGTGAATCCTTGAAGGTAACAAAGGCAGTTTGGGACTCCTCATTATCACTGTTAGATTAAGAAAAATAATGGTTAGGTGCTTACAATAGCCAAAACTCAAACTGTGTACAAAAAAAAAGAAGAACCGATGCACCAACCTCTTTGTCTCTACATACACAATGTCACCAGAGAAAGAAAAAAACTCCTTGAGCTCTCGCTCAGATGCCTTCAATGAAACATTGCTGACTCTGACTGTCTTTACCTAAACGAAACATGATAGTAAACAGTTAGTCGTGGTGGTTCATCAAAAACTGTTACACAGAAAGCACGATCCATAAATCAAACCATTTATGAAACCAAACAAAGACCGGAAACTAATAAGTAATAACAACAACTACTACTAGTTCACGGCACTCTGTACAAAAGATAAACGACAAATTAACACACAAGTACATATCTCACTTCTTAAGCATAAACTCTGTATGTAAAAATACAATCACCCAGCTTACAGGCAGAACAAAAGTGTTACTCAGAGAAAGATGAGAAAGTTGACAAGTTAGAACAATCTATCTCTAGGAAATATTGTATGTATTCGTCTTTCATAACTAGCAACGGAGTGATATCCCTCTAGCCTCTACGACACCACCTTCCTTAAATTAAGGAACAGAATCAACACCCTCACTCAACGTGTAAGCGAAAATTGCACCTCAATCCCACTTGTCGCCTCTTCCATCAAATCTCAAAATCTATTTGACAATTACCAACTTGAAAAGTGACGGTGTTGCTCAAAACTCCCTCCCAAGTCCTAATCACACGAGTCAATACTTAAACCCAAGACATGTACATTCATCATGCTAGACTAAAAAGATGCATACATTATGTTGTTAAGACGCCAAAACCCTCATAGTGCTCGTCGTGAAAACATCAAACTTCAACTTTTTCCTAGTCTCGATTTTGAAATCTGATCTATTCAAGAACTTGTTCACTAATGCCAAATGGTTAATCACCCAAATGCCAATTTCTTTCTCTTTTTCTTCTATTCTCATATCTTTCTTCATCATGAATAGTAAGTATTTCTTCATCAAAAAGACTAAAACCTCTCTTATGATATAAAGCCATCCATGTAGCACTAGTAAACCCCAACCTAGCAATGTATTGTCGTCGGTGAGGTTAGTTAGGTAGTCACTACTCACTAGTTGTTAAATAATAATCATCTTTTCATCGAATCTATACTATACATACATACCAAAACTCACTCACTTGGACAAAGGTTAATTCTTTTTAAATTAGTGCTAATAAGGTCTTGGTGCTGACTGGTGGTGCATTATTAAGTACTATTCATTTTTCATTTCTCTATCAACAAACACAACCACAAAAACAACAATAACTGAAATTAAAAAGGGTTTCAAAAAAAAAGAAGTAATATTTCATTTTAAAGATAAAAGGAAAGGAAGGAAGTTTCAGCAGATCTCTTGAGATTAATTAATTAATTAAATAAATACATCAAAACTAAGGCCGTTGAATAGAAAAAAAAAACATTAGTATTTATTCAAAGGAAAAAAAGAAAAACTTACCGACATGTTTGGATGGGAAAAGAATGAGGAAAATAAGAATAGAGGTTTGAAAGGAAAGGAAGGGAAGGGAAGAAAAGGAGGAGGGGGTGAATAAAAGGGAGGGAGAGAGGAGTAGAGTTGGGGGAAAGGAAGGCGTTGCCGGCGGGAAAAGGGAGGGAGGGAGGCACGTGACTGGCAGGGAAACGAAGGAGAAAAAACAACAACAACAACACGATCGAACGAGCGAGGAGAAGGAAATTAATATGAGAGAGAGAGAGAGAGAGAGAGGGATTTAAGATTTGAGATTGAAGAGAGCGCGTTTCAATGTTTAATTTTAATGGGTGATTTTGACTCAGAAAAGGAGGGAGAGGTGTTAATTATAATGTTTGAAAATGGGATAATTAATTCAATTCGGTTTTGGATAATACTCTATTTATTTAGTAAATATACGCGGTTGGATAAATTTAAAGTAACTCCCTAGTTTAGTCTTTTTGTGTGTGTGTGTTTTTGTCTCTCTTTTTCTTGCATTGCATTCTTTTACCAACTTTTAGGCACATTTGCATCTTCTGGTTTTTGTTATTGTGGATGGATTAACGAGCAATACTACACATATAAGACTTATATGTGTAGAAACATATAAGCCTGTCCCAGCCAAAAAGTAGTCTAATTTATTGTTAATGGGGAGTGAGTCAGTAAACCCCATCAAAAAATGATGATTTTTATTTTGTTTTTACAAACATACAACTGTATGAAATAAATATACAACTATAATATAGCAATATACAACTCGGCTATAAAAACATACAACTTTTGCATTCAAGTGAAACTTTAGGGG
>ONZK01004590.1:23587-34614 GCA_900322385.1 Pharnaceum exiguum | reverse complement strand
ACGGAAAAAAATTACTATTTTTAGCCAATTTAATAGAATATACAATTGAAATGAAGATCCTTCAAAATATACAATTTGATGGAGACCCGTGCATCGCACGGGATTAAATCTAGTAATTGTATAAATAAGTGTAAAGTTATCTCAAAAACCACCAGCTACCCCCAAAAGCTACCTTAAGTAGCTTTTCCGAAACACAACCTCAAAAGTTAACCAATACCCTCAACCGCTACATTAGCGAACACTTCAAATGTAATGTTTTGACCTGGTGAAAAGCTTTCACTAACAGCTATAAAAACTACTAAAAGCTACTTGTATAACAACTACTTAGCCTAGAGTTCACTACACTCTGCGAAGTCTAGAGGTCATGTGTACTATCAAATTTCTAATTTATTATACTTTCAAATAGCCAACTGCACGAAAAAGACTAATCTTTTAAATTTAATTACTTATAATTAATCCACTAATAATATCCTACAAACTACATTTGTCACTTTAATCTTAGAAATATCCAATTAAATCTTCTAATGAAATCCTACAAAATAAAATTATCCCTTGAAACTTTAAATACATCTTACTAAATCAACTAAACTTTACGTTTTTTGTTTTTCTTTCGACATTCTCGTCTTCTTGGCGCTTAATATTCTGCCGACAGAACTCCTCAATAAGCCCGGCATCAAATCCTCTAAACCCTTTCAAATTTCATCCACATGCTTCCATTGTTGTTATTCGTTGTACATGTGGCGGACATCGGATGGAGGTGATAAGCAATATCCACTAATCTGCGCAAGTGCTGGAACACAAAATAAATGTAATAGTAGTTATTCAATTTGATAAATTTTTCCACAATGTTCTATTGTACTCAAATATAAATATGTACTATTTTATAATACATTGTATAGGAATTGAAGAGTCATGTAAATGAAGGAGCATAGGTAATGGATATTCATGTGCATCCACACATGGACAATGGAGAGTCATGTAAATCCACGCATGTATTCCATAACATACCAAAAATTTTAAACAAAACAAGGATGATTATACTGATAATGATGATCACAACTATGATGACAGATTAAAAGAAAATAACAATTTTAAAAATAAGGTCGACAAATAACATCTATTGCAGAATTGATGAACATGCGCTGATGTATGCAGCGCAGTACGCCTCATCACGGTGTTAATTGAGGCAAGATTGAAGAGTGCAAACCATCCATATAGAGAGACAAACTAGTCATTACCAAATAAAGATCACGTGTCTCTATGGTCGATCACTGATCAATATCACATAGAATGGCTTCATTGAAAAGTTTCATGCTGATCATGTGTCTTGCAGTCTTATTAATTCTATTCACTAGGTCGGGTTTGATACTTGATAGTTACTTATTTGATTCCCTTTTCATTCGATTTTAAAATTGTAAGAAAAGTCGATCTTGCCGCTGAGTTTTATGATCTTTTTATTGTGTGAGAAACAATTACTTCGGATTAAAAAATACTTTGTTAAGCTGCTAGTGACTGATACATACATTCATATTAATGTGAATTCCACTATGCAGCCATTAATAATACCCTATGGATTACGATTGACTTGTACAATTTGGATTGTACAGGTAATATAATGTTGAGGCATGGAGTATACCCGGGGTAGCTATGAATACATACAACAGTGGAAAATACTGTAGATATCCACTTTCGATTATTATTGAAATGTCATGACTTCTGACATGGGGAAATGTGATCGTGTATGGTCAATTATTTAATTGTTTTGCCGCCTGTTTATTCGCTCTTTGGTGCCTCCATATAGTTACCTCAGTACTCTTCGTTTCTTTATCTTTTTTTGGTAGAATTTCAATTAATTTGTGTTCTTTTCCTGGTGTTTGCTCATGCCCCATACCTCTAACTCTTTCAATAGATTCAAATTTGTAATGCTTGTAAACTCAAGGTTTAATAATACTGTATTCCAATCGTGCTACAATTATTTATTTACAATATGTTTTCCTTTTTTCTTAAGATTGGAAGGAATCGAGTAGGCACATAAGGAGCACAATACTGGCTTGGTTCAATCCCATTGTATATTATAGTAGGGCACTCTCAAACAATATTCCCTAACAAGTAGCCTATTTTGATTTAAAAATTGTTGACCATGTTTAAATTTTCTCCTAGTTTTCCCCCTAGATCCTCTAGTAAATTTATTATCTTAATAAAGTAAATTTAAAGGGTTTATTTTAAACGCCAAGAAGTAGGACAAGTCTACAAATAAACTAGGTTTGCACCTAACCAATATAAATAAAACATCTATTTAATTTCCCTGATTAAAGGAAAGAACATTATTTTCTCTTTTCTAAACTTCTCTTTTATATAATAGTTAGATCTGCCATAAAAGAGTCGTACGATAATAAATTATTTTACTATTTTGTCAATCATCTAATAAACACGCCCTAAAATAATGAAGCCATACTGCACGTTGTCTAGTTCAATTTTTTTTCATAACTTCAAACTTTCCAATTTCATAAATTTAATATTTAAAGGAAAAAATAGATGTTGGTGATGCTATGGTGTTTGGGTTTTTAAGTTATGGTTGATGATGAACTCGATAAATATTGATAAAGAGGATGCGATTAGGTATGAGGTAGGAGTATGTGAGGATGGTGTTGATTTCCTCGATTTGTTTTGTAAAGGGGAATGAGAGAAAATGGAGTCGTGGACAGAGGAGAAGGGATGATTTATTGTTTGGTTGTAAGATTTGGGTGGGGTTGGTAGAGCTTGCGGTTGTCGTCTTAGTCATAGTGGTGGTGTTTGGTGCAGAAGGCTTGCTATGCTAAAACTTTGAGTGGGTAGGCTACAACGGGGGTTGAGTGGGTAAGTGCATGTCGTAGACTGTAGTATAGAAGATTATATAACACACCAAAAATAAATAAAATGGAGATAAAGTCTAACAATGTCATTTGATATACAGAAGGTGATAGAAAGTAAGTGTAACACCCTCAGTAGGGGGATATTCTTTTAATATAAAATAGATAATAACATCTAGAAATATCGAGAAAAAAATACCACCGATCGTCTACCCATCACCATACCAAGAGTATTACTTAATATAGCATACTTAATAAGAAAACAACATACGCATAATCTAATTAGTAATCAATGTGGTCGACACTAATTTAAGCAGCAATCGTACATCTGTTTCGTCCTCACAATCGTCACTGACCCATCCCACGACTACCTGCAAAATTCAATCTACTCACTGGAAAATCTACCAATGGGGCACGATACGTGACTAGTTACCCACACGAGTAATTACAATCACCACATGCCACGCACTTAGCACAACGTACCTTTATATTCCAAGCATGCAGCATAAATATTACTATAACATTAATGAAACACTGCACATAACAAGCGATCACCGAAAATAAATTCAAATACATCAGAAAAAGTAGCGGAATCAGTCAAGATCAATATTTAGTACTTATACTTAATTCTTAATTAGTTTACTTGTGTTTTTGAAAGTCAACAGCTTAATCATATCGGGAACCCACATGGTAGTAACTCTAGTGGCAGACACTGTACATACATACGTTTTAGTGTGCATACCTATCCTAGTCAGGGTTTTAGTAAAGGGCATACGAAACCAACTAGGAAACGACAAGTCTAAAAAGACAATCATAAAATAATCAAGTGTAACACCCCGAAAGGTACCCAGGATAAAATAATAATAAAATATGCAAATGATAATAGAAATGAATGTAAATATAGTAGAGCTTTCGAGCTTCTACCGCAGAGATCCCAAACAGGTGTTCCTGCAACATAAGTCTAATCATATAATTCTACAACTAACCATATGATTAGAGATATGCTAAACACATTGTTGAAACCAAATACTAATAACAATAACAATAGTCTCAAATCCCAAATTACTAAATATTGTCTAGACAACTATTACAAATATTGTGATCAATAGTCGTCCTTTCCTGAATCACACGTGTGAATAATGCCTGTAAAAATGTCAACAATAACGGGGTGAGTTTGACAAATCACTAACCCATATTAACTATACCCTACCATAAGCACACACCTATCGGTCTTCTATAAGTATGCTGTAACACCCCCGAATTACTAGCCTAAATAAATAATAAATATGAAATTCATGCAGAAAATTCGCCAGAGTTTCCCCTAAAAATGGGTTAAAACAAAACCTGCAAACCTAATTCTACTCAACAACAAACAACCACAACAACATTCCCAAGTGATTCGCAAGCAGAAGCAACCTACTTCGGGGGCATTACCGCCGCATCTTTTCAAAAGATGCAAGGCTTATCAAAAACAACTCTCATTTACATATCAACAACTAAATGAAATACATTTGACATAGACATGTTATTCGCGTCCTCTCCAACCGCATACATCATACTCAAGTATCTGAAAGACCTCGACACTGCCGCGGGGGTTGCGACTGGCCGAAGCAAAACATTTGAAAGTCAGCCGGAAATGCTGGTAACCCTTGACTACCATAAAACACTTTTGGAAAATATCCCCCAATTTGAAAATACATACACACGTAAGTTATTATATAATAATATATACACATATACTTATCAATAATAACGCAATTCATGCATAATCCTAAACACTCACACACTTGGCACGTTTAAAATGAAACACGATTCACACACATTAAACGTTCACACCCGATATACATAACATATACGTATGCTCGGATGAGCATTCAAGCACATTTATGAGAGGCGTCACATATCACCAACCAATCAATATGGTTAACAATGATAGTACTACATACGCACCTACTACACATAGATATGCTCACCCGAGCATTCGACCATACTCATCATTTCGATGAGCGTTCTTTTCATTAATTAATTTTTTTATGGGAAGAGAACGGGGATAGGAGAGACGGCTAAACACTCATCCACACAGGGTGGCCTTTTGTACATCCTACTAGCTCCTATACGCATCCACGCGAGGTGCCCTTTCGTGTTTAGGCTCTGGCCTATCTTACTACATAACTCCTGCTGGCCAGCTCACAATATTCACAATAACTCATTACTCATCAATATCCAATGATCATTATCTCAATAATTCTCATATCCATAACAATAATTTCCTCAACATGACATGACTGAAGTGTGCACACCCCCTTCTAGCCGCTCTATAGTGACCTAATCTCCTAGCATCCTATAGAGTCACGACATAGAAGATTTCTTAAAAGAATATCAAAATTTTCACAAATATCATTTCTCATTCGTATATCACAATTCAACATTTCACTTTTCAATTCATAATAATAATCTCCAAACTCATAACCCACTATAACGCCCCGGGTCAAATTCGGACCCGAGTTCAACGCTAGTGGGCTCCCGTGTTCGTCACCTTCGGAGGATCCGATCCGAAGGCTATCTTCCCATTGTAAGGTTAAGTGTATTTTATTCGATTTATTTTCATATACGCATCACTAGCCTCTTGGGGCTTATAAACATCATCCAATCATACGATGAACAATCATAATCATATCACTTTACATTATAGATCATCGAATGTATCATTAACATAAACATATCGAGCCTCACAAGTGACCCGCATTTCAACTCACTTTTTCATAATCAAACAATTACACATTTAATACCACATGTACTATCCAATTCATCTTTAACAACATGTATCAATTCACAAGGGTGACATGCCACTATCGTTTAAAAAAAAATGTATAATCACCAAGGCATGGCACTTCTTTGATCATCCCATATTACAATCACATCTTTTCATCTCTAATAACCACTTTCATCCATAAAAATCAATACTTTTCAAAACATACAAGTACATACTACTCAATAACCAACTATTCTAACCACGTTCTTAGATTGACACAAGTCACCGTTCCATTACAAATATACATAGCCACCAAGTAGCACCCAATCCGCAATTCACATTTAAAGGCTCAAAAGAACACATCTTTTATGTCACTAGCACTATCTCATCACAATTGAACTACATACAAAGTATATAACTTTACACTACATAATCTTAAAATTAATCAACTTAAAACCATAGCACTACATTTTCATTGATCACCATTCAATACATACATAAAGCTCATCAATATTTCAAAAAAACATCAACCGTCCAGGTTCTAACTTTACTCCATATATTCACTAACTCTTCTTTACTAGCTCATTATCAAACCATAAACAAAGAACCACAAATTCTAATACAAGATTTATCAAATAATAAAACAAACACCAATGGGAATATGTAAACATACAGTTCCACCATATAAAGAAGTTGAAAAGAATAATGGTTTTGAAAGTGGTAGCCATAAGGTTACCTCAACCGGCAAATACCGAGCCTAGGATGACAAAACGAGCAACCATAACGCCCACCTCGTAATACCGTGAAGTACCCATAATAAAACAAGTTCATAATTAGATAATTTACTCAAAATAATCTATAGTTACATTCTGAAAATCAAAATATATGATAAACTCACAAAATACCATTTATACTTATGATAGAAATCAAATTTGGGGAAAAACTAAAGTGGGTGTGGGAATATGAGTGTGGGGCTGCCTTGAGGGCCCCACACGGGCTGCCATGGCGTGGGTAAACCACCCACGTCACCGGCCAGCCAAGGCGGCAGAAGGGGAGGAGACAGAGAGGGTAACGAGAGAGAGGGAGAAGGGAAAACGAAAAATGGAGGAGAGAGAAAGGAAATTGAAATGGGTTTTACCCTCGGTGGTGAAGACGACGGGGAGGATAGAGAGAGCAGGTGGCGGCGACAGTGGTGTTGATGACGATGGTGTTGATGACTATGGGGATGATGATTATTGTTGTGAAACTTGATGATGATGATGATGGACGTGATGGTGGGTGGCAGGGAACGGCGGCGGCAGCAGATGATCGGTGGTGGTTTGTGATGGTGATGATGATTGTTGAAGATGGTGGAGGGTGATGAGTGAGTGAATGGAGATGGAGAGTGAAAGAGGAGGGGTGTCGGGTGAGTTGAGGGAGAGTGAAGGAGTTAGATTTTTAATGGGGCTTTGGGTTTTAAAAAAAAAAGATCAGTTAAAGGGGTAAGTGGAATATGTGTCTGTTTAGCTGTAAACGTGGTGCACTTGAGTACACATCTTCTTTTTTTTTTGTTAAGGTAGGAGATTAGGATAAAGATAGATATTTTAGGCATTAAGCACTAAAAACACTCACAAAGTGAGTCTTCGGGATCGGGTTCAAATCATTGTAAATAATTTCATTAAATAGAAAATTTATTTTAAAAATTGATAAAATTACGGGATATTACACATGCGAAAACTGTACACCATATAACATGCTTCACACCATATAGGTACACTTATGGATATTCATATAATCACATAACACATCAAAGTAATATATAATCAAGTGTTCTTGTTCATTTTAGAGGACAAAAGTCCATTAATGGTTAAGGTTTGGAAAAAAAACGTCAATGGCAACAAAAGTTCGGGACACCCATGGTATTGTCCCTCAAACATGCTGCAATCCACGAAGAAGCGTAAGTATGATCATACCCTTCTACCATTGTGCTCATTCAAAGATGGCGCCATCCAACAATAGGAACGACAAGGCAGTAACGACCTATTTTACAAAAGAACCCAAACGGGTAAGTTGCCAAATGGTTTCTAAAATCTCCAGGAAGGAAACACCCTATGTGGCCAACCATAGGGGCCTACAGACAAGATTATATAATCCTTACAGTTTACGTTGTTTACAAGTTAGGAAAATGGGTTCAACTAACAGCAAGGCTCAACCATAATATTTCCCATTTTAAAACCAGTGACCGCAGGTCAGAACCCTGTTTAGCCGTAATTAAACAATCCATTTCCAATATCAACATTGGTTCAAAAGTCAAAAATGGCATAACAATATCCATTCATAAGTTGTAATCATGCATATTGATCTTAAACAAAGTTAGCATATTCTTCATACAACGAATAATCAATAATCATCACAATGATATAACATATCATACATTCATACTGTAGGTAATCAATAATAGTCAGCAATGACATATATACAACATACAACTTAAATATCACATTGTAGTCTCGTCACATAATCATATAGTAGCTGACAACCAAAGTTGGTATAACCAACTTGCGGGGTTTAGGCCCGTCATCTAACCTACAGTTCATGATGCAAGTTCTCTAGTCCACCTAGCCATTGTAAACATGCCACATGGGGGGCTCCTACAAATAACAACAAGGTAAAGTATGGGTAATATGAATTACCTTAATCCAAAGTTTAGCACACAATCCAAGCTTATCAACACACACTAGGTGTTGGGGATAATCCATCGGTCAACGAAAGTCAAACTGACTAGATGGATCAAAAGACTAAATCCTAAATGGATCAAACAGTTAAGGCTTAGAGAGTCAACAATGCCCCAAGTCCAAGAGGAGATTTCGTAAGAGACAGCTAAGGGTAATCGACAAATTACCATAATGTCCTCCAATTATGAGGGCTTTAAATACCCCATAATCAGATGACCAAAGGAGCTTCAGTTCATTCCAGTCCAGTCTAAACACATACAGAGTAAACAATACACTAAACTCTCTCTCTAAATTCCCTCTCATTAACTTCGAATCCCGAGCTAACTTAAGCATCGGAGAGGGGTTCCCGGATCCCCCCCGGGCTAGTTATTGCTCTTTGTGTGCAGGACATAGCAGGAGCTGGACTATCCAACCTCCGACCCCGGAGTTGGAGACCTCGGACCCCGGAGCTGAGCAACGCTTCGGACTCCGGAGCTCATATCCTCAGGAGATCCCCGAGGATAAGTCAAAGTCGGACTATCGTCTCCCAAGCTGGGAATAGCCTGCTACTTATATCATCTAAGTCCAAGTTCAAGTATAAGTCCAAGTATCAAGGCCCATTACACACTCAAGCATCCACCCTTAGTCCAATCGTCCATTTAACTCGGGGTCCAAGCACTCCCGAGACCCGCCGGCTTAGAAGAATTCGTTTTGGGAATTCGTCCATTCGGGAAACTTTCCGGATCCGGGCGAGGACCGAAACAAATTGGCGCTAGAAGGAGGGCCCGCGTGTCAAACAAATGGTAAGGACTAAGGCCACCCACCGCGGTGCTAATTCCCAAGCTCAACCTCAGCCTCTCCCAGAACAGTCGGAGAATGATGTGGAGAATGCAAGTCAAGTTCCTCGTAGATAGCCAAGGTGCGAGCTCGAGGCGAGGTAGCGAAGATATGAGGTTTGCTACAATTGCAGAGGTGAGAGGAGTCAGTGACAACTTGAATAACCTGGCCCTCATCCTCCGGGATATCCAACACCGACTCCCATCTAGGGCATCAAGAAGTCGATCGAGAAGAACCAGATCAGCCCGGAAGACACAAAGTGTCTACCCCGAAGGATCACTCCCTCATGGACTTCCTTCTCAGAAGAGTGTCACCAAACCTCGGGCTGGGCACACCCATGTGACAATATCTTCCGAGAGGACAAGGAGAAGGACCCGGGATGAGACTTGGCTCCCATCTTCTTCTCATTCAGTCTTGCCAAACTCCCGATCCTTGGCAGCAACCGATGTTCTCCATTTCCTCAACTCAAGGAGGCAGGCACCTGGGAGGTCAAGGTTAGAAGAAATCCATCCAAGAACGAATATCCATGATCGATTGGGGCATGGGGGAAGGCATCCAGGGAGTGAAGCGGGAAAACAAGTCGATGGCGTTAACCCAAGAATTAAGGTCCACACTCCATTCTCAAGAACAATCCTGGAAGCTCCGTGGAGGGAAAAGATCAAAATTCTGAGCATTGGATTATATGATGGAGGAACGGATCCCAGCTATCATATTGATCTCTATGAGGATCAAATGATACTCCAAACTACTTGTGAAGCAACCTGGTGCAAAACATTTCCCGCGACTCTGAAAGGAAATGCTCTTACTTGGTTTCGAAACCTCCCTCCGGGCTCAGTTCATGACTTCGAGACTTTATCTTTACTCTTCAAGACGAGGTTTATTTCCGCCAAGCGACATGATAAGACATCGGTCCACCTCTTCAGTCTTGTTAGGAGAGATAATGAAACCCCGGATGAATTTGTTCAGAGATTCTCCCGAGAGATTCTACAAATCAGGAAGGTAGACTTGGATATATCGATTGTTGCCCTCACAAAGGGACTCCGTCATGAAAAGATCGCTTGGTCAGTGATTCAGTCTAAGCCCCAAACTATAGAGCAAGCCCTTGCTGAGGCAAGCACTTTCATTGAGAAAGCCAAGTTCTTGACCTTTGGTTGCAATACGAAAAAAACAGAAAAAGAATGAGGAGTGGGATAACTTGTAATACCCCAAATATTTTATTATATTAAATATATATTTTGGTTATTTAAAATGATTTTGAGCTTTAATGATTTATTTATGAAATATTTATTTTGGTAAATGTTTTGGTGTGTTAAAAAAAAAAAAGAGAGGAAAGGAGATGAAGTAAGTGGGTTCAATTGGACCGAATATTTTGATCCCCATCAGCATTTTACCCCTACGTGTCAAGCAAACAGATTGCTTTTACTCTCTCCTTCCCCTGCTCTCTATTCCATTCTCTCATCTACACCAAAACACCCTCCATCATCCTCTGATCTCTCTCTTCTCAATCCCCCTGCTGTTGTCACCATCTCTTGCTCACATCAACACCAAATCCCTTCATCATCTCTCATCATCACCACTGTCTCCACTCTCTCTCATCCGTTTGCAATCACCATTCACGAAATGAAATTCATCCCGTCAGAAAAATCCGATTAGACTTCGTTTTGGATTGAAAGGGGTCGTGTGACCACTTCTTCCCAAGGGAATCGGCCTTCTGAGCAAGACAACAAAGCTGCCCAGCCAGATTTTGTCCAAATTCGATCGTTTAGGTGCGTTTTGGGGCTATTTTATCTTTTATGCGAATTTTCCTTTTATTTTGAGATTGAATTTCGGTTTATACTAAAAGTAAAAGCCACCCAATTCATATTGGGGAGTATTTCTGATTGTTAGTAATATTTA
>ONZK01004589.1:11452-31743 GCA_900322385.1 Pharnaceum exiguum | reverse complement strand
GTCTACAACTCAGCTTATATAGCTGTACAATTGCATACACACCACTAACAGAATACAGCTATTGTCTAACAATTACAGCTAATCAACTCTAACTGATTTTCCCGCCAAAACTAACTTCAAACACTTTTGCCTATGAAGCTATTATTCTGTATCACCCATGTACACATATGTCGTGGCTTCATTTTGATTTGTTGATGTTCCATTTTAATCGAATGGTTAACTGGGTAAAGAGTTGGAAATCGATAATGGTGGAGGAGGGTTTGTAGGAGTGAGGAGAGGGAGAGTGACGAGGTTAATTATTTTGGGGAAGAAATGATAAGGCTAATAAAGTAATTTTTCTTAAAAACTACATTGAGAAAAGAGTCCACTGCGATGAGAAGTCAGGAAATTTAATTTGTGCGTACTAAATTAGATCAAAGTACTAAAACTTTAACCTATACTATAGTACTAAATTTTCCAACCGCTTTCTACATATCTGACACACAAATCGCCTCCTTACATCTAGGGTTAGTTTTTTTCTTTGTGAAGTAGTTAGGAGTCGTAGCGAGGAGACCAGGGTTGTGATCCATTCTTCCACAGGATTTTACGAAGAAGGTTAGTTGCTAATCCTATTTCTTTACGCACCTAGATTCATCATCGTCTAGTCGATTTATAAATTCTTGTGTTTGTTTCTTATATTAATTAATATAAATAGCCAGTCAATCGATTGAATAGAATCGTAGTTGTTTCTTAAGTTTATTGTTTAGTACGTACTTCGACCAAAATAACAGCAACAATAACAATGATAACAAAATTATATCGTTCTTATATTTGTAGTTTGAGTTGGTGATGAATGCCCTTCATGAGCTCCACTTTCCTGACGCTCAGGATAGTGAACATGATCCCCCAAAGCTGCCAAAGACTGATCTTTCTCCCAGAGCCATTTCTTTCTACAAAAGTAGGTTGTTCACACTTGAAAGAGACTACCTCGTCCGCCGCGGTGGTCTTGATGGTAAAGCATACTTGAGCAGTCTTGAATGTAATCCCGTGCTTATCATATGCTTCTGGTTTCCTCTTGTACAACACTTGAGGTGTTACTATCAAGAACTAGAAAGAATCTACTCTTCATTTTCCTCCAGACTTGAGATCGTGTTGGCCGTTTCAATGATGCCTGAAACTATTGACAAATCTGCTAGCAAGGATGCTTACAACCACTTCTTGAAGTCTTGCCCTTTTCTTGCAATTCCCTTCGAGGATGAAGAATCTCGTCATTCGGTCTGTCAGTCCGCTGGGTTGCATTTCTGTGATAGAGCAAAAGCTACAAGCAGATGGATTACTGTGGACCAAAACGGTGTCTGGACGACGTTTGATCCAGTTCTTTTAAGCAGGTGTGGATCCGACTGCTATCCCTTCACTACTAATAGGTTGGAGTTTTTAATGGAACGTTGCAACAGCTTTTGGGATCCTGATTTTGATCCGTCCTTAAATTCTGTTTTCGGCTGCAGTGAATGTGACTTGGGCTTGACTGATATTGACAAAAGACCTATACCCCTTACCGCCTCTGCCCTTAGTAAAGCTGCCGTAGGACTGTATCTTTGTGTTGATGGGAGTCTAATGGAGAAACTTCGTGACTTGCAGGAGCAGTGCCGAACCAACGGGAACGAGTTTACCGTTGTGCTTGTATATCAACCCTACTCCATTGAAGTAGACTTCGACTATTACGTCCACCATATCAATAAGAAAATGAAGGATTTGGAGATACAAGACTGGTATGTGTTGCCGCCCTTCGGTGAGGTGAGTCGTAGATTATCATGGTTTTATTGTGTTGACGAATATGACATGGTCATTACGATGGGTCCTGATGAAAATTGTGTTGATCCTGATGGGGATCTTCTTTTGAAGTATTATGGGCACAGTGCATTTCCTTTCACTAAGGCAAGTATTAAGGGTCGTTTGATGTCAAAAATACGTTCACTTTTGTCTTGAAGATTTTTTGCTTTCAGCAAAGAATAACATAACTAGAGCTGATGGTGTTGAGATTGATCAGTCACAGCTAGGAAGTACGGAAAACATCCTTCTTTACATTAACAGGGTGTACCCGAATAAGGAGCCACTCCTTTCCATTCAATTTCTAAGCTTGTGGTATGATCATATTAAAAGAAATAAAAACTCTGCGCGTCGCCATGAGGTGATCTTTCTTTGCTCGGGTGTGCATGAGCTCGGCAATTTTCAAGAATATCGTACCAAATTCCCATGGCCAGCAGCGCAATATGACGACACAGCTGATGCGAAGACAGTATCTGCGTTATTGACTGAATTTGGCTATCCAACCCCTACTGTTGTTGGCATTCGTGATGGGAAGGTTGTTTCACTATCTGCTACTGGCCTACTTTCTTCGCAAGGTGCTCTTGGTTTACCATCCGGTTTTTCTCGACTCGAGGAGGAGCTTTCTGCAGCGTTGAATGAGCGGCATGAAGATAGTCTCATTGGACGCTTTTGATATGATGTGATGATGATGATAGTGATGTAAATATTATGAGGAGGTGGCATTTTTTTTTGTTTCATGAGGAGTTGGGGACACAAATACTTGAAAATGTTAGTTGATGTAAAACAAGCTGAAGAAGCCATTCAGCGAATTGAAGGAACTGGATATAAAACAAGCTAAGCTGTTCAAACATCATGGCCAGGGACCAGGCTTGATACAAATTGTAATCACCATCATCACTTTTGTTACCTGACAATGTCATTGTCATTCAGAAGATACATTTTGTTTGAAACTCTTGTTTTTAGATTTGTTACCCGTGGTACGGAATATACTTTCAAATAAGGACTAGAAAGAAACTGTAAGGTTTCAAACCAAAAAGCCCAGAGAAGAGACAAATATTTTACTTGCGAGTTGCTTTTATTTCAAATGGGTCCTGTATTATTTTAAGGGAGTAAGTTGTGTCATCACTCATTGCAGCAAGCAAAACGTATAAAGAATTTGCTGTTCCAATGTTATATCGCTATATTGAAATAGGTGGATACTAGATAATTGAACTGGTCTTACATCATTATATAGCTGCTCATATATGTGATTTCACTTGTTTGATACGTAGTACTAGAAGACTAGAAGAGCCAAGCTTTTATGTGATTCAGTTGAAATTGGTCTGCTTGACCTAATCACATTTTGTAGATCTTGTTGAAAACTGTTTTTTTATCTTGCTTTTTTTTTCCTCATTTTGAACTCAACTGCTGATAACTGAGATGAGTTTTAAAGCTCTTGGCTGAAGGGCAAAATACAGGAACAAAAGCCTACTTGCCATAAACAGCACGGCTGTACAGAAGTAATTAGGAGATGCCTGGAGAAGACCGCTAAATTAAGATTTGGGATTACCTCCCTTTAAGGAAAATGAAGTTGTTCTGTTGTATGATGCAATATTATCTGATCTCCCCGAAGACAAGAGGACATGGAACTAGACAAAAGGGACTTGGGAAATCTAGTAAAGTAGATTCTACAGAAGTTGCAGAGGTTTTAGAAGCAAATCCTGTCTATGTGACTATGTTGATTCTACAACTTGAGTTCAAGTCTTCCGCGTCATTTTGAAAACTTCACATTCATGCTCTGCGCGCATAGGTTACTGATAAGTGGTTTTAGCAAATACCGGACGAGTTCATAGATACTGAATTATTGATGCACAGCAATCTTCAGTATGCAGTTGCCCCATTTAGGAAGCAATCGGAAAGACTTATTGATAACTCAAAAAGCTTGGGTTGAGTTATATTTATGTATGAATAGCTAACTTTTATTTGTACCCAATAACCTCCTTTACATTGCAATTGGCCTCCATCTTAATATATTTTAGTCGCTCTCAAAAAAAAAATTATATATTTTAGTCATTTTTTTAAGTCAGTACTAAACTTATTACATCTTTTGTACACGACAAGGTAGAGCTTCCCCACTACTTCATGGATTAATACTGTACATCTTTGAAGAATAATATAAGCCATAATATAAAAAATTCTTTTAGTATGTGGATTAAGATTGACAAGGTAGGGAAAAGCGAATGGAGTGGAGGAGGACATCCATTCAGGTGAGGAAAATGAGTTAGGAAAGAAGGAAAAAGGTAAAATCATAAGTATAGAAATAGATGTGTACAAAACAAAGGGGAAAAAAAGTAAAGAAAAAAAGCAAGACGTCTATCGTAGGTGTACATAGCTACGTACGTACACCCAGCTGTACAAATACACCGCGTATACATATGCGTGTACGCGGGTGTATTAAAAAAACATCCCCTTCCCCTTCCTCGTACCTTCTCCCCTATCATTTCCCTTCTTCCACAAAACACAAAACCCCCACTCCACTCTCTCTACTCACGATCCAAACCCATCTCTACTCTCTTTCCTCATTCCACTTCCTCTCATCCCACAACCCCAATCTCATGGTCACAAAATGAACTCGGGGGTTCACAAAATGAATCTCATGGGGTCACAAATTGTGCTTAAGGGGTCACAAATTAAACTTCGAGGGGTCACGAATTGAGTGGTTGTTGGGTCTGACGGTAAAGTGACGACAATGAAGGGTGTTTATGGCGGTGGTGGTGGGCAGTTGTAGTTCCGATGGGTTTGAGCTTAAGTGTTTAGAAAGAGTGAGGTTTGTTGTTTCTTGTTTGGGGAGTTGGAGTTGGTGGCGTGGGTTGACTACATTTAATGTCGACGGTGGAAAAGTGGTGGTGACAATGACCGAGGGTGGTTGTTAGTGAAGGGTGGAGAGAGTAGCCCCAGTTGAAGAGAAGAGAGAATGGTGTAGGTTTGAGTTTTTTTTCTTCTGATTTTTTTTTAAAACTGGTGTATGGGTACTCCTTACAACGCGGGGAGTACTATAGAATTTTCCGAAAAAAAAAAAAGATTAAGCAAGGCCTAATATCTTTTGGAAATTTAGAGGAATCTCCGGCTAAATCTAGGACTAAAAATAGGTTTAGTTTTCACTGAAGCTAAGTTTATATACTAAATCTAGGAATTTTGGGCTCCTTACCCCTCGCCGCTGGTGGGCGGTTTTCTCCGGATTTTATGCCCGAGATGGGCGAACAATCTTACTGGATCCTTTGTTAGTAGGCACGTAGTTTGGGGCCTTAGCTTCCCGAGATGGGGATTCTTAGTTCTTATCATTTTCTTACCTTTTATTGAAAACAAAAACAACTTGGTGGTTGAAAATTAAAAATAAACTTTTAGGTTCATTCGAATACAATCACTCCATGTTAAATATCGAAATATTAATACATTGAAATAAAATAATTAAGTTCAATTAAAATTTCTATCATCAACCTTTAACTTTACCTAAATTGAATAAAATTAAGTTCATTTATGATCAATTCAATAAGTAGTCCATTCTCAAAATTTGAATAACCAAAAAATTGAGCTAAAACGAATAGAAATATTCACTTTATCGCATCTTAGATTTTCCTTGTCGGACAAGGAAACCAACTTAAGACTGATACCTATTTTCGCCACAAACATATCATTTCTAATTTAGGTTTTTCAATAAGAAACCAGAATTCTCCTTCCATTAGCCGGTGACATTGTGCCAGCTCCTAATCTCTTTCTTTCCACGGTTATTTGACATGGCTGCTTGGAAGGTGTGTGGATTACGTACGGAGGAGAAATATAGTTTAGGGTTTAGCGTACGAAGAGTGATGGATACGGGTGGAAAGTAAGGGAGGAGTGAGGGATATGGCGGACAAAATAAACAAATTGAGGGAGACCGATTAAAGTAAACTTTAGTAACATTTTAAATTTTTTTATTTTTCAAAAATTCAAGCAGAGCATTCTAACTTTATCCTTTTTTATTATATCAAATATGAAAGAGCATAAGCCATAACAAGGACAATTTACTAACGTATTAAACAACACCACACACTAAACCAACTCAATAAAAGAATAGTAGGAGGAAAAAAGAATGTCAATTATCCCCTCAAAAGCTTTGATTAAAGCTAAATGTACAAATATGCAATGCTATTGTTAGGTGCTTCTTGGGATTTTCCAACTCTTAACTGCACCTAGTGTAACGGGTGTGTTAAAGGATTATTACACATATCTCATTAGTCATCTTATAAATACCAATACCTTATTCTTAGTTAAAATTCACTTGTTGCTCGGATTACTTTAAATTTTCATAGTAATTAGACCTAAAAAATATCGACAAAATTGTGCCATTAGTTTAAAACTCAATAAGAGATAAGTAGGCTGGATATTTTATTTCTAAACATTTTAAAACCTGAATTGAAAACTCCCAAGTCAAAAAACAAAAAATTTCCGCCGACATACTAAGGTCGGCTATCTTATTACGTCTTTGTTAAAATCCCTCGTTAATCACAATTCGCAAGCATTCACCTCTCATTACTTTTACCCTCTCAATCTCCTCAATCCTCTGTTATGTCCCTCCCTTCCTTTCTAGGTTTCGTTAGATGTTTGATTACTATATATCAATTGATCAGTGATCAGTAGTTACGATATTGGTCGATTCAATTGGCGTAAGTGAATTAGGGTTATTGTTGTTGTTGATAGGCGAGAACATACATACATCATGGCAACAATATATATTATATATAACAAGTGAACAAGGAAAATACAATATATTATATATTACAAGTGAACAGGGATGATACATTATATTATATATTATAAGTGAACAATGATGGTGTGGTGTCCTCTTATTATGGTCCTATTCTTCGAGTGATGAAACAGATGTATTCTAAGCCGTTTCATAAACCCATTGATCCCATCATGTGGGGCATCCCTTAATACTTTCAGTTTATCAAGAATCCAATGGATTTGGTAGGATTTAGGTACTGTGACAATTTGGAACTCGGTAGATACAAATACGTCATCGACTTTGCACCAGTGTCAGCTTGACTTTTTCTAATGCTATGTTTTACCATCATCCCAGGTCTCAGATTTATGTGTATGCTAAGAATATGATGGCGTCGTTTGATAGTTTGTGGAAACCTCATGAGATGATTACTATAAATAATGGTATACTACTACAGATGATTGGTATAAATAATGGTATACTATTACTACTACTTCATGGATCAATACTAGTCTTTGAAGGATAGTATAATCTCCTTGATTTCTTTTAGTATGTGAATTAAGATTGACGGAGTAGGGAACGAATGGAGTGGAGGAGGACAACTAGACCCGCCAGAAATTTACCTGACCCGAAAATGACCTGAAAACCGTCCGAAAATACTAGGTCATGAACACGAAAAACTCGACCGAAACCCGAAACTGACCGAACCCGAAAAACCCGGTAAAATCTGAGTAAAAACCCGAAACTAACCGAAACGACCCGTTTGTCCAATAAAATATTCATAAATGTACATTTTACAAATTCAATTTATTAAAATATAATAAAGATAAAAGAGTTACGTTTTTTTTAATTTGTAATTTTCGGGTCAGGTTTGACCTAGTGGTTTATGCATTTTGTTTTGTTCGAAAAAAATATTATTTTATTGATCTTTTATTACAGTTCAAACATTATTTTTAAAAATTTATTAAAATTATTATTATTTTATTAAAATTTTAATAAATTTAAATTGCAAAATGTATATTTATGAATCTTTTATTGGACAAACGGGTCATTTCGATCGGGTCGAGTCAAACCCAGATTTTACCGGGTTCTCCGGATTAAATCAATTTCGAGTTTGGGTCGAGCTTTTCGTGTTCATGACCCTTTTATTTCGAGTCGGTTTACAAGTCAGTTTCGGGTCGCGTAAATTTCTGCCGGGTTTACTTACGGCAGATGGGCAACTATTTATGTTATACCTGCAACTAGGGCCTTGCCCGATATGGGGATTTCTAGGTCTTATCATTTTCTTACCTTTTTTTTAAAAATAAACAATTTGGTGGTTGAAAATTAAAATTAATTTTATATGCATTTGAATATAACCTCTCCATGTTAAATATCGAAATATTAACACATAAAATAATTAAGTTAAATTAAAATTTGTAGGCAAAATTGCTGGAAATAATCCCTACTTGAGGCGAATAATCAGGAATAATCCCTACTTGGTAAATAGCCCTCAATAATTCCCACTTGGCCACCCGTAGCCAGCAATGGTCCCTACTTGGCCACCCGTAGCCAGCAATGGTCCCTTGGTCACCGGAGCTCTTATCTCCGGGGAGATACAGTACACGTGGCTAAAAAACACATGCCATACGCTGAGTTGGCAGTAGAAATACGTAGAGGTACACAAATATATACTGAACAACAACTTAAAAAAACAAAAGAAAAGAAAACCCACTAATTTACTTTTTTTACCCTATTCATTTGAACGTCCTTCTTTCCCATTCTCAGTCCTCTCTCCTTCTTGTTCCCACTATTTCCACCGTACAACATATCTCCATCCTCCATTTTCATCAATCAGAACAAGATAAATCCCCCACCCCACCCAGTTTTTTAGCAACAGTCAAAATTCAGATTTTATTTTAATTTCCTTAGTGTTAGATTGTTTGTCATATGGGTACTCATGATGACTTGAACATTACCACTCAACTGTAAGGTACACATGATGACTTGGTTTAATTCGGTTCGTTGATGTTTTCTATCCAAAAAGAAGAGAAAAAGCTCGCCACCTCACTCACCAGCACAATTACACCGTTCATGCCGCCGGCCAGCACAATTACAGCCGTCCAGATCCAACTTCCTCTTGTGATACCATAAACTCAGATGTGGGTGTATTTGGTAATGGTTGCAAAGAGGAGAGAGAGAGAGAGAGAGAGAGAGAGAGAGACATCGGGGTTGTGAGTGTTGGTTGTGTTGGACAATGTCGATGACGTCATCACCATTATTTATACAATCTGACTTTCCTTTGCACAGCAAATCGGAAAACGAAAAACCCAGTTGATGAACCTCTCTCAAGTGTGAACTAATGGACATATTTTTCTTTTTACCATTTTTGGTTGTTGGTGTTGTACCATTGGGCTGATTTGGTGCCCCTCGTGCCTAGGTCTAATGTTTGTTCGATTCTTCATTTTCTGTGCTCAATGCTCAGTGCTTGAGTTCAATTGCAAAAATGGGAGCGTGGGAGACTGCCTTCGATGGAGAGGGAGAGGAAGAAGAGAAGAGGGATGAGAATTTAAATATTTGGGAAAAATTGAGGTGTTATGTATAAAAATAAAAGAATAATAGGAAAATGTATATAATTAGTCCATGCTCAAAATGAACCATCGAAAATGAGTTAAAGCGAATCAAAGTATTCACCTCATCGCATCTTGGATCTTCAATGTCGGACAGATAATCCAACCTAAGACTTACACTTATTTTCGCCAATTAGTGGATCGTTTCTAATTTCTGTTTTCCATTTGCACCCAGAACTACTCTCCTTGTATTAGGTGGTGACGTTTTTCCGGATCCTAATCTCTTCCTTTCCATAGATACACAGCGTTTGGAAGGTGTGTGGATTACGGAGGAGATATGAAATTTAGGGTTTATGTTGGTGAGAGTGATAGGTACGGGTGGAAAGTAAGGGAAAAGGAGCGAGTGAGGGACATGGCAGAAAAAAATAATTAAAAAACAAATTCAGGGAGACTGATTAAAGGGAGCTCTAGTAACTTTTTCACTTTTTATTTTTTGAAAATTTAAGCAGCTCAATACACCCAGGTGATGTCTAACTTTATCCTTATTATTATATATGTTATGACGGGTGCAAGTAAATAATGAAATATACAGTAATCGTCACAGAGATTTATTGTGGTTGACCAACGACTGTTGGCTGTGTCCACTATCAAAAGGGAGACAAAAGTTTTATTAGGTTTTTCTGAGTGTGTACCGAATACATGTAGTATAGGGTATATATATACCCTAAATAAAACCTAATGGATATGGGCTGGATGCCTAACCTCTAAAATAGGCCCAAAACAACTAATCAAACTACGAATCGTAATAATACCAAAGTTTTGTGGGCGTTGCCCCCTAACCCCCACCAGAGGCCACTTCCTGCCTCCGGACCTCCACACACAGGGCGCTCCACCCCTAGACCCCGGCTCGGTGACCACGAAGCGAGACCCCGTGCCGAGTTATACGAATCGCTAGATAGAAGATAATAAGGCACTAATCTTAAAATATCAAATATGGAAGAGCATAAGACTTAACGAGGACAATTTACTAATGTATTAAACATCACCTACTCTGGAAATAAAAAAAAAACAACAACACGTACTCTAAACCAACTGAATAAGAGAGTTGTAGCAGGAAAAAAATTGAACAAATTGAAAGACACTACTCTTGTTTCCCGAAAGAGACATTCTCATCTTCAAATCCCTGTGAATTTGCTTAGTGACAACTTTTGGTCTTCTAATCCTCTTATTCCAGAAACAACATTTCTGGTCATCCATACTGAATAAACAAGCGCATTTATTGATGATACCATAATGTTTTTCTGGAATTTCAAAGCCTTGTATCTTGAGATTCTTCTTTAGATGCTTTTTACCTCGTCACTAGAAATTCTCAACTGAAACCATTCACTGAGTAATTTGCAGCATCTCTTGCTAAAGACACAACCAAAGAATAGGTGAGAACCCGACTCCTTACCATCACTACATAGAAGACAATCATCATTTACACACACTCTCCATTTAAGTAACTTACCTTTTGTCTTAAATTTATCCAAAGCATACAACCAGACAACGAAAATTAGGCTTAGGTTGAGCATATTTACCCCAAATGAATTTGCTAAGAGTGAAGTTTGGCTCAACAGGTAGAAGTCACCTATATCCACTTCTTATTGTATAGCAACCACTCACATCAGCAGTCCACCTCTCACATACATACTTAGCTCTAATCACATCTTTGCATTCACTAATTTTCCTCTACGTTTAACTCTCCTACCCTTTACTTTGTATTCCCAACAATTTCCATCTTTGATTTAGAGATGATGACCCATTTAACCCAGAGTAAATCAGCCTTGCTAGCAATATACCAAGTATACTTACACATTGCTGCAGTATTCCAAATGAAATAGTTGTGAACTCCCAATCCACCCTTAGCTTTAGGTTTGCATACAAAATCCCAAGCAATACGAGGTGATCTACAGTAAACCGCTTTTCCATCCCACAAATAATTCCTACATATTCCAGTTATTTTTGACATAAACTGATTTAGGAATTATCAAACATTATCCCAATAGCTATGCATAATAACCAGAACTGAATTCACCAATTGAACACACCCTGCATAAGACAGATTCTTCGAACCCCACAATCTTATCTTAGCAAGCATCTTGTCTACCAAAATTTCACACTCAGAGATTTTCAGTTTCCTTGGAGAAATGGGTACACCACGATACTTGAAGGGAAGTTCCCCCATGTAAGCACAGGAGCCCCGATCTAACGGAGGTGAATCCACTTAGACTAGATAACCCATGCACCTACCCGCTAGGTGGGTTGAATGCGCATGCTATTGAACAAGAGTCGCCCCCAATTTTATTTTAGCACACATATACATATATACTATTAGGAAAACAATTTGAAAACCCGTTTATATTATCTTGTTATTAGGCGGTTTAGATATAAGTAAAAAGAATTTAAATTCTCTTGCATCACTCGAGAGGAATAATGCAAGGTTTTAAGCAAAGCAATTTGCACAACCAAAGATTAAGGATTGAGGAACGAAATTTAAACCTCTAAAAGTTCGATGTATTCCAATGTAACTTGCTAAACCACACGGTTCATAAACAACCTAATGCAATTATCTATATTACTCGTCTTATACACATGCAAGAGTTATCAATTAGCGATGTTTAAACATGCAATCATATTCCGTTTTAAACGCATGTAAATAAATAAAATCAAATTATTATTCTAGTGGTCACTTCGTTATTATCCATGTTTTAAGGTCCCAAATGGCTTTTACCACGATCCTCCACATGCAAATACTTAGGTATAGTGATAGCAACAATAAAAATGTACAAAGACATAAATTAGAGTATGGGTGAGAAAAGAAGGGTTAGTCCATAATGAAATTGAGAACAGAAATCTTACCTTGCCCTTTACTAATTATATGCCCAAAAATGGACATTCACATGCATACACGAGTTAGTAGATTTCAAGAATCAAATCACTAATCTACATGATGAAAATACAAGGAATAAAGAGTAATATGAAAAAGGTGGTGCCTTCGTGACCTTTACCGTATAGCTAACTTGAAAACTCCAAGGATTGGGGCGAATGGTGCTTGAGAAAGTAACCTTTAGTCTTGAAAATTCTCCTTGTTTGATGCTTGATTGCTAATGCTAATGCGCTTGGTTGCTTTGAAAAGAGTAAATTTTAGACTTAGGTGGAGATTGATTAATTAAGTGTAAATTTCTGCATAATAATAGTATAGTAGTGAGTTGTTTTAATGAATGAAATGAGGGGGTATGTATAGGAGGAGAAATGAGAAATAGCCGAATTTAAAGAATATTAGGGTAAATATTAGAGAGATTGCACAAAGATCCGAGCCAAAAATAAGTTTTGTACGTAAATGGTTTCAGGCGGTAACCGCCTGACTCTGGCGCATTCCGCCAGTTCTGGCTTCTGAAAAAGTAACTCTGGCTCTATACAAAATCATGCTGATGTTTGGGTATTTCTACCGCCTAACTTCTGACGCATGCTGCCAGACTCAGGCGCCAGCCGCCA
Organism: Pharnaceum exiguum; assembly: GCA_900322385.1. NCBI lineage: Eukaryota > Viridiplantae > Streptophyta > Magnoliopsida > Caryophyllales > Molluginaceae > Pharnaceum > Pharnaceum exiguum. The sequence continues at coordinate 19,110 of ONZK01004589.1, read as the reverse complement.
GGGTTGGATTTCGTCAAAGTTTTATTTTCCTATTTCTGTTTCTGCGAAATATTGCTAATTTATTTTAGGTAATTAATAAACTCGTATTAGGCTCTAAATATTCCAGGAATATCAAAAATAAAAGAGATTGGCTTTTCGCCAAGTAATATTTAAATAAATAAATAAATGCATAAAATGCATATTTAAATAAATAAATATCTAAAATGGCTTAGTGGACTAGGCTTATTTTGTGGGCTGAATTTAATAGAGCTAATTAATTAATAATTAGGCCATTGGGCTAATACTAATTAATCGGATGGGCTAGGCTATTATTAACGGTCCAAATGACGATTAATAATTGATCGGGTTGATAAATCGACTTCAATTGCCTTTCTCGAGCACCGGTGCACCCAATACAATGAAAATTCAAGCTAACCAAAGGATATAAGGTTGTGCATTTTTCGTCATTAGGCATGGCAATACCCCGTACAAAATATGGTATCTACAGGAGCCCCCACTTTAGCCGAGGCCAGGGCGAAGGGTAAAGTATTGCCATTGTTTCCGAGTCGGGACATGCAATGCGTATGCAACCATTTAGTCGTGCAAGTTAGCATAGTGTACATACCTCGGTGTTGATTGCTAAGAGTATTGTAATTACCTGTCTTAAAGCATAAAAGACAAGACATGCAAAAGCAAAGTGCACAATTGTACATAAATGTAAAGGGGTTAGGAAAAAGAACATATAAAATGCACTTAATTCCTAATTCCTAATTTTTTTTGTTTGCTAAATGTTCAAATGCAAGGATCTCTTCTCGCAAGTGGACATGATTACTAAAAGGTTGCTTATTTGCTCAAGTGTTCATCAACACTAATTGCTAAAGTCAAGGAAAATGCATTTCATTTCCAGGACTGCTAAATTCATAGGGGAGGCATTACCCGTATGAAGAATGACTTCTACTATTGTAACAAAGTCATTATTTGCTTAAGCCAAGTATAAGGCTGCTATTCCACATGTGGTCGCGATCCACAAGGGAGTTCCTAAACAAGACGAACTTGTTTTCGGGGGTGGTTCATTATAGAATGCTTTTCTATAAGAAATAATTTCTTTTCCATCGCTTCAATGAAAAAGACATTGTCTAGTGAACTTAGGGGTTAAAGGCTAGTTCGCCTTTAGTTGTGCAATTTTTGTGAGTTTTGTGCTCAATTTAAAATATTCCTAGCCTTGCTTGCCGCGAAATATGCTTTGACTATTTCAAAGTGTGCAATTGTAAATACGTGAAATATCCCCAGCACTAAAATAATTAAGCGGCAATTTTTGTGATTTTGCATATGAATATTAAAAATTGAATTTGAAAATATTAATTTGAAAACGTACCTTGGTGTAACGGTACTTACCGCGATTGATTTTGTTGACGCGCGCCAAAGAGCCCTCGGTTTAAATAAACCGGGTTCCAGCAAATAAAATAATTTGTCTTCGGTTCTGCCGCATGCCGCCGGTCTCTGGCGCTAGCCGACGGTTCCTGGCGCGAACCGCCTGGGTCAAAATCGCGTATGTCTTTGTAAAATTAGGAGAGAGAATGCATTTGGGTATTTTCCTCTTCTTCCTCTCTCGGCCGACGCTCTCTACTTCCTCCTCCTCCATTTTTTTGCTCATTGTTTCTTGCTAAGATCATCAACGCCTCAAGTTCTTCTTACCTCCATCATCATACGATGTAAGTGATCCTGTTCCTTGCTCATTATTTTCCGTGTTTTGCACTTGAATATGCTTCATTTGCTTCGAATGGGGTTTTTTAATTTGTGGATGATTTGTTGTAATGTGTAGTTGTAATATGATGGAATATAATGTGTTTGGTGATGGGTATGTTGAATTTTGACCCATATTACTTGAATGTAGTGGATTTGGTGAGAATTGCTTAGAACCCTAATATGGAAAATTGGGGATTTTGATTTTTGAGTTTGATTTTGTGGAATTGAAGTATAGGAGATGATATCCGGCTAGAATATTGTTTGAATTTGATATGGTTCCGAGGAAATTGTGGATTTTTGTGAAAAAATGAATTTTGGAGAAGTGATGAACAATTTTCGGTTCTAAGTCTTGAAGTGGTCATTGAACACTTTGTTGAACATAATATGACGTTGAACTCTTGTCTTGCGCCATTGTTTGGGATATACTTGAATTTTGTACTAGGCGATGCGTAGTATTAACTTGTGCATGCCAAATGGTAGGAGTTCTCGCCGTGGTGAAGCAAGTACTTCCTCTTCTTATCCGAATGAAGCAGAAATTAAGAGGAGACGTGGTTATATTCCCCAAGAATCGGAGAAAAGCGAAGAAAATGATACCTCATCGTATCATGATGTTTCTAGTGACATGAGCACCACAAATGATGACAATCCTGACGAGATAACCCCGATTGACCCGAATCTTGAAACCTTTGACTATATTAGCAACTTGGCAATCCGTGTGAGGAGAGGAGAGAAAACCGAGATGGATTTCCATAATTTTCGTGTGAAGCGGTATAAAAGAATCAACCATCATGACTTGACTTTTGACGCACAAAACCATATTTCTTCTCTTGTATTGGAGGGAGAGGTAAGTCTTGCTCAATGAATGTTTTTTTATGTCTCGTTGTAATGGGAATAACTTCACTTCTTTCGATTGTAGGAAGAATCAGTTTTTCGTAGGTTTGGCTCGCTTCGAACTCCTTCATCAATCTTGAATGCAAAGATCATGAATTCTTCTGCAGTCTCATGGATTCATAAATGTTTATTTGCTCCTTTGATAAAAGTTTTAGAACATCATCACTCAAATGGAGTTACAGTTAAAGGCTTGCTTGAGTATTTTTGGGATACGGCTAATACTTTTCACTTCCCTTGGGGTGAGATGGCCATAACTCCTTTGGATTTTGCTGTTATCACGGGTTTACCCTTTACCCATAGAGATTTGCCTCTTGATTGTGAACAAGGTCATGATCTTGATTGGTTGACTACTTTGTATGGTTCTGTGATAGAGTCTAAATCTTTTTGCTTCCTCTTAGCACGGCAAAATGCAATTAAGTTGTCGGTATTTGCAAATACTTTGAACGATAAGTCTTTAATGAAGAGAACCACTAAGGAACAACAAATCCGAATGTTCTTGACTTATTTCTTATCGGCTACCCTTTTTGCCGAAAAAACACATTGCATGCGTTTTCATTGGGTGTCTTCATTGTCCGATCTTGGTGAAGTCACGGAGTTCAATTGGGGAGGTGTGACTTTTGCTACCTTATATTCTTATATGAGAATAGGTGTGAGACGTCTTCGAGTGCAGATTTCCGTGGCCGGCCTTTGGGTAGTCTTAGAGGTATGCTTGATGATTCACTTCTATTATTGACTTATACGTGAATTAACACACTTTGATCATGCAGGCTTGGTTTTATCATTACTTATCGAGCTTGGCTTCAGGCTTTTATACTCCCTTGAGCATTCCGGCACTTGGAAGAGTTGTGTTGGGTACTCGCATCTATAAGGATACCAAAGCATTTCATCGGGCTTTGCACCATTACGGAGAAGCGGCGGTGAGTTTTCCTTGAATACCCTTGATCAGCTTTTATCTTGTTAGTTTTTCTTCTCAAACTTCTTTGTGGTATTTGTTTTAGGTGGACTATGATCCTTGGAGAACGCTTATCACATCCTTTCCTTCACGAATCGCCCATGAGTTAAGCCGTAAAACCATAGTACTCATGGGATTGTTCGATTATATGTGGTGGTTGGGAGAAAGGTCTTGGAAACAAACCATGGGTCTTAGCAAGTTATATGTGCCCCATGATCCTCCTTGCTCAATGCTCTTCTTGCATGGGTTATCAGTGAAACGTCTTCAAGTACTTATGCGTGGCGTTCTTGGTGCAAGACATTTGCAGAAGGTTTCTCAAGAAGATTATGCATATTTTCTAACTCGTTTGCATGGCCCTTTGGTGTGCGATCAATCAAATGATGTATATGATGTCCAGCCTCAAATCCCCCATTGGCGAATTGATTATGGCAATGGCGTGTATGAAGCAGTGGGCGGAGATTCTGATGATGATTGTGAAGTCTTGCCTTTTCCGAAACAATTTATCGCGGTGAGCCCCCAGCATGTCCTTGTAATCTTGTCCTCAAATGAGTATGCTCATATATTGTCCTCATTTTGCAATTGAACGCAGAAAACTCCCGACATAGTTCGAGAAATGATTGAATTCTAACGCACACATCTTGTAAAAACGAAAATGTAAATGTGACCAAACAGTGGCATTTGATCTTCACCGCAACTTGTATTTGTTTTTATTCACTATTAAACTTTTAAATCCTAATGATCATCCCCTAGATACGGGTACCTAAAAGTGACCAAGCATTTTGAGAATCATAAAAGATGAATTTTATTTGAATGAAGAGTATAAGGGAATAAAAAGGAATAATCCGGATTTGTTGAAAAATAATAATTTGCCTCGTTGTTTGTTCTCCCTTGCAAATGGAGGGATAAGAATACATTATACGGAAACTATATGAAGCGCCCCGGGATAAACATAACAGAAAGTGAAGAGTCAGCAGCATAGAGATCCCCTTCGAGTGAAAACTCATGATCACAGTAATCTGCACTTTGTCGTCTCTCGTTCTCTCTTTTTGCCTAAGTTCCCTTTTACGGGTTTTCAACTTAGCCTATCTTTATGTTAATTCCCTTATTGTTGCCTAAACCCAAGAGTTTAGCGGGCTTTATCTCTCGTTCTCTCTTTTTGCCCAAGTGCCCTTTTACGGGTTTTCAACTTAGCCACTCGAATAAATGTAGCGATATTAATAATATGAGTGATGATGAAATTAAAGCAAACACTACTACAAAAAAGGCCTAATTCAACACTTCAAAAGTGTTGTTTTTGGCCAAAAAAATGTTGCCTAAGGCTTATAGCAACACTTTTCAAAGCATTGCATTATGTCTTGTAGCATTAGGTTGATGCAACACTTTTTGTTGCAAAGACATCACTTTTTTCAAGTGTTGCACTCAACTTCAATTGCAACACTTTTTCGTTGCAACACTTATTTATTCAAATGTAACACTTTTAAGTGTTGAACAATTTAGTGAGACAACATTTTAAAGTGTTACATATAGGCATATAGCACTAATGTAACACTTATATTGATAAATAGTGTAACACTTAAATGTGTTGCATGTTACGCGCAATGTTACATTGTTGGCATGCTAATGTAACGAACAATTGCAACACTTTCTCTTTAATTTGAAGTTCTTTTAACAAATTCAATAACATCAATTTTTTTATATATACCATAATTTATACCTTTCAATTACAACATTCTTACCATTGCAAGAATTTCCTATAAATAATGCAACAAAAATGAGATAAAAATAATTTTATTCATAAATGAAAATAAAAAAAAAATCCAAGTTACACAAGTACGAAACTAAACTAGATATTATCTCTACAAGCATAATATGCTTAAATAGCAACTTCAAAAGCAACTAATGCTTAAACTATTTGATAATTTAATATGGTTATCGTGCAATCTTGATTCCCTCGTGTAAAAATTCTTCACACACGGTAAAAGCATCTCTTTCTTGCTATTGTCAATATTCATCACATGTTGCACATGAAAATTACAAAACCATCACCGTGTATTTTTGGGACTATTATTTTGTTGCAATCGGGCCTTTTGCAAAGGTTGCCTACATATCCTTTTCAGGAATCAGATTGCCTGTAGTTCGGTTTGCCAATGGGATTTTTCTAGAGGAGCCAGTGGGTCCGTTTTTTTTAAGCAAAATACTTCTTGATTTGGTCCATGTTGGTCAACTAAGAAAATTCGATCCCGTCAAGATCCATTAGTCGCACCGCACCACCGCTCAGTATCTCTTTCACGATGTAAGGTCCTGGCCAATTTGGTCGGAACTTTCCTCTAGGATCTGTAACGAAAGCTCTAATTTCCTTAGCTACATAGTCTCCAACTTTGATTCCTCGTCCCTTGACGCGTTTATTGAAAGATGAAATCATGCGATTTTGATAAGCACATATGTTATGTAAGGCTCTCAGTCTTTTCTCGTCCATAGTAATGAGCTCATAGTACCTAGCTTCAACCCATTCTGTTTCTGGCAACTTGCTCTCTAAAGTGATTCGTAACGACGAAATTTCTACTTCAATTGGTAATACCGCATCCATGCCGTATGTAAGGGAGTCATTCCCGTCGTTGTTCGGATCGTCTTCCTATAACCCGATAATGCAAATGGGAGTTTGGTGGGCCAGTCTTTGTAAGTTTCCATCATCTTTTCGAGTATGCGTTTGACATTTTTATTTGCTGCTTCTACTGCTCCATTAGTCTGTGGCCTGTAAGGAGATGACTTCTGTTGGATGATCTTGTATTTTGCCATGAGAGCTTCTACTTCTCCTCGAAAATGAGACCCATGATCACTTATAAACTCGTGTGGTACCCCATATCGACAAATGATATTTTGAGTGATGAATTTAGCTACTTGTGTCGAGGTTAACTTTGAATAAGAAACTGTTCAACCCATTTAGTAAAGTAGTCTATGGCTACCAGTATGTACTCATGTCCTCTTGTTCCTGCTGGAATGATTTTTTCGATGATGTCTATTCCCCATGTGGAAAATGGCCGGGGCGAAGTCATTGTATGCAAATCCACTAGCGGAATATGGTTTCTGTTGGCGTAAAGTTGACATTTCTTGCATCTTCTAACGAAATCACAACAATCTGTTTCCGTTGTCAACCAATAGTACCCTTGGCGAACAATATTTTTGGATAAGGCTCGTCCATTCATGTGAGTTCCACATATTCCTGCGTGTGTATTTCCCATTGTTTGCTCAGCTTCCTTGGTTGTTATACATAACAAAATTATTCCCATAGAAGTCTTTCTGTAGAGCTTCTCAGCTATTATAAGGTATTGTGCGGCTAGTAGGCGCAATGCTCTTTGTGCCTTGGGATTTGTGTTGGGAGGATACTCCCCATGTTGTATGTAGGTATGTCGATGTACCAAGGTAGGTCTACTATCGCATTTACTTCTTCAGGGATTGCGTAGGCAGGATGACTTCGTCTTTCAATAGTTACCGTCATAGCAAGCTGTTTTTCCGGTATATTAACTAGCGATGCGAGTTTAGACAAAGCTTCTGCGAATTGGTTTTCTTCTCGTCTAAGATAAGTGAAGCTGGTCCGGGTAAATTGTTGAATGATGCTGTCCAGGTGAGCTTGATAAAGTGTCAGCCTTTCACTTTTGACCTTCCATTTTCCCGAGGTCTGATTTATGATGAGCTAAGAATCACCGTATACTTGAATGGAGTCTATTACCAGGGATAATGTCGTTTGTAAGCCAGCGATGCAGGCCTCGTATTCTGCGGCATTATTTGTTACTTCAAAATCTAGTTTAATACTTAGAGGTAGACCTGTCATTTCAGGCGGGCGGGTCGGGGTCGGGTCAGGTCGCTTCGGGTTCGGGTCAAAACGGGTCCGGGTCACTTTCGGGTCGACACTTTTTCGGGTCGGGTCGATTCTGGTTTGTCGCGGGTTCAGGTCGACCCAGCGGGTCAAGGGCAATATTTTTATTCTCTTGAAAAATAACATTTTAAGGAATTAGAAATTTTTATTTTCTTATTTTTTATTTCAAAATATATCAAAATGGGTGTCTATAAATAGAGCATGAAAATACTAATA
>ONZK01004587.1:4464-22683 GCA_900322385.1 Pharnaceum exiguum | reverse complement strand
GGGGGGGGGGAATTGTCTGGTCAGGAATTCAGGTTACTGGCTTACTGCAGTCTTAGACAGTAGACAAAGGAGTAAAGGACCCACAATTTGACCCAAAGAGCAACACGTATTTGCAAGACTAGAGTATATAAGAGCTGACAGATGCACCAGTCAAGTTGTTTCAGTCCATAAAAGGAAAAACCAAAGCTTATCAGATATATAAATCTTTCAGTAGCTCCATCAGATTTGGACACAAGATTACCAAATATCATGGCAATTGGGCAATACAAACTTGAGGACACGCATTTAAGAAGAAAAGAAAAATGGGGTTTTAAACACAAAATTACCAAATATTATTTTAAAACATGAGAATTCGCATTTTAAACACAAGAGATTGACCTTTAAAAGGAAAAATAAAAGCATGCCATAACTTGTACTCCTTATAGACAGCTTCAAAATAAATGGAAACAAGGTCTCACCAGAACTTCCTAACGTTCATTCTCAAATCCTAGTTACAAATGTCATCTATATCACAGAATTTCCTCATTGTTTATTATCAAGTTAAGGAGCAATGGCCCTAACTATTATTCATATTCATGCACGAATAGGACAAAGTTTTCACGTTAAATGGAGGAATTTTTTTTGAGAGCATTAAATGGAGGAAATTAGTAAATTCTTAATTCACCTTTGCCAACTTTTCTCTGTACTACGTAACGGAAATGACGAGTTACATGGGGAAAATGCATTACCTGGCACCACTTCATGAGGCAATAAAGACAGACGACAAGTCAAATCGTGTTGAGTGGAAACACAATTAAGGAAAGCAGGATCATGAAGATCTTCAACATTCTTAATGGCTGCAACTAATGCTTTTGCTGCTTCACTGCATCCAAAATTACCATTATCTGACAGATTTTGCAAAGCTTCCTTCAAACCTGAACTTGACCATAATTGACGACACTCATCCAGCAAGCTAAAAACCTGTGGCGGCTCTGACATGCTAAAAACCAACCATGGTTTGTACAATTCGGCAGACAAGCCTAGGACTTCCACAACCTTAATAACATGTCCCAGAGCCTGAATATACTGTTGACCTGTACCAATAATGTTTTCAAGAAAATCAAGAAGAGAAAATACAGAGATGATACATAAAAATGATTTATCAATGACACTTGAACAAGCTGAACAAAACAATTTCCCCAACATTAACGAAAAGTTACCCCGGTTGTCACACAGTAGTTGATGCTCCAAATTTTTCTCCAACGCCTTTTTCCAGGTCATGGAACCATCTTTCAACTCTTGCACACAGACAGTGAAAATCTTAGACCACGTGGAAATATAAACAAATTGCTCCTCAGCTGTTCCCAGGGACAGAATTTGAAGAACTGATACCGCATGCCTCAAGAGTTCAATGCTAATCCTCCAGTCGTTCAGTGCCTAAAAAAATTGCAACAGTGTGACAATCAAGAGAGAATTTAAAAAACCATTAAAGTAGAGGAATTTTAAAACATAAATTTCAAAGTTCTATCAAAAAAAAATTACAGTACAACCACAAGCACAAAAAAGACAACAGGATTCAATGTCAATAGTAACACTACATGGTTGAGGAAGGCATACCGACTGCAACCTTCTTGATAAACCATATTCAGTATCAACCACATTGAATTTTGGTCCTTGCAGAACCTCCAGAGCCTCACTGAGACAAGTGTTTTTGTCAGGGAGACTCCCCGAATGGACTCCTTGAGAACTCCTCAAGTGCTCCAGTAACTCAGATGCTTCCTATATAACGGGGAATAAATAAACAAAATGTAAACGAAGTACAACAAAGAGTACAGGGATAACAAAAATGCTGATAAACACCGAAGCAAATCCGTGCTGAGAAGCCAATAATGAACACACCACCAAAATTGACAACCTACAGCAAAATAGATTTCTCAAGTAAACAGATTTAATAAAAAGGATGAACCTGGATATCTTTGCTGACAGCATCTGCTTCCATAACATCTCCAAATATGGTGTTAGAACTCTGCACTTTCAGGAATAGAAGAGAAGGTTGACATGTCAAATATGAATGACAGAATGGGAGACAAAAGAAGAAGAAGAATGGAAACAAAACTAACCTTTTCCTCATCAATTTGGTGAGACAGAAGACAACATAGTCCATCCCTCAGTTTGTGATAGAAATCCAAATGAAGCTGACGACTCGAAAATGATTCACAGAGTTCCTCTGAAGCATTTCCAGAACTAGGAACAGGAGGCTGCTCTCTGACTACAGTATCTGGGTAAGCAGCTTCAAACTCCCAGGAATTATCATCCCAATCATCATTGCGACTTAATACAGTAGGATCCATTTTATCTGAGGACGAAACACTATTTCCAGGAGGCTTTTGGTCATCATCAACAGACGATGTTTGCTCTGCTTGGCTGTACAAATTTGAAATGAGATCATGGATAGATAAACCTGGACCGTTTGCACTGTAGCCATTTATAGGTTTAGAGATGGCCTTGTCAACGGAGTTATCCAGATTATGTGAATAATCACTAGACTCTTCAGTGACATCATCGAATAATGACAGCGGCAAAACTCCTCCAGAGGTTTCTCTTTGTGTCTGTGTATCCTACAGATTGACAGAAAAGAGAACTTTTGACTAATTGAACAAAAACTTCTGCCTATGTAGCAACATAAATATAGCAACAAACCCTAAAACCCAAAACTCAGCTGGAATTATCAATAACTTAAATATATATATGGTACTTTATCAAACTGTAGGAACTTCTGTCAATCACAAGACTCGCAAAACATACAATATGGATACCTGCAGATTTTCGTAAGATGATTTCAAGCCATCAGAAAATAGTTGGTCCTGAAGCAATCAAAGGAAGACACGTAAGACAATTACAGCACATAATTAGGCGAAATAACTAACAATCCACCTTCTGTTCACCTGTTTATTGGACAAAATTCCTTGATTTGAATCTATAAAATCCCCAAAATCATTATAATCATCATCTTCATAGACTGGAATAGCACTCATTTCAGTTTCCGTAACCTCTTCAGCTCCGAAAAAAAGATCGGGCTCGAAGTTATTGGACATGATGCCACTGGGTATGTCTGTGCTCCCATTGAAATCCGATCCTAGTTGATGATCCTTATCTGTATGTGGCGCAAATAAATCAACAGACTGAGGCACAAATAAATCAACGAACTGAGGTTGGGGACTACTTGAGGCTGGTTTGTTCTCACTAAAAACAGAAGCATCCAGACCTGAAATTCAACATCAATTCTCAAACTTGTCAAATCCAAAGTCCCCCACTACTTATCCAGACTAAAAGAATACCAATGTTTTCAACTCCACAGAGTATAAAAGTCAGCCAGCTTCTAGTCTCTTATTAGTCCAGCAGCATTCTATAAGTACTTTGTTACTTGCTAAAATCAATATCTACTCATATTTGATTGCTATCACCATTTGATTAGGTGACATCTTCAACACAGATTGACAGTTTATAAACCAAGCCCAATTTGTACTAGATTGCTAAAGTATTGTTCACTACTTCCTACGCTCCACTTTTATCATTCCAAACTCACTTGGCACAAGATTTTAGGTAGGGTGGTTGAGAGTGAAAAATGTCCATCATACCCCTTCATTTCATGTTAAATTACCATGGTCCATGTACATGGGCTTAGTTTGGTGGGGTAAGGGTGAGGGTACAATGGTTATTTGTGTGGGCACCCATTACCAAATAAAGAATTTTGGAAGTAAAAAGTGAGACACCTAATATGGACAATTGGAAGATAAAGTGGAACGGAGGGAGTATTACTTATTGCTGGTCTCAATCGCAGATATAGGAGGAAACTTTGACGGTAGGCTAGTGATAGCTAAAACCTAGCTAGTCACATACTCACATCTTGGCCTGGACCAAAACCGTGATGTGAGTGTGCGTGTGTAGGTATCCCTGCCAACTGACACCAAATGGATTTAGGACCAAGGCTCCAGAAAAGAAGAGTATAATAAGAGAGACAACCACAATACCATACATGAAACAAGCAATGTCAAGTGACCCTTGACTAGCAGAACATTAGCCCAAGGTAGTGACCAATTGAGTGATGCCTAGACAAGTAGACAGTAGATAATTACCCTTACAAGTGTATGGTGGTGCCTAGTGCATCCAAGGAAGGAAGTTTATTTCCTATGAAATAAAATATAGGTGAGGGCGTGAGGCAGCCAACAACACATCTGAATAATGGCTCTAATAACTCTAAGGTAGTTATTAGCAGTTCTCCCTGAGCCCACCCCACGAGAATAATGGGTCCAGCATACCAATTACATTGAGAATCTCAGTTTGAGACATGCTGTTTCTGGTATTTAAAGATGAGTACTTGACACCTAAGGCCAAAATAAATAACTCTTGACTACTCCTAATTAATAGCACTAAGACGATACCTAAAACAGACGAAAGAGTGATTGGGGTAGTCATCGCACTTTAATCTTAACACAACTCCAAGCATGACACTGGAGCAAGGTCGTCAGAACACACATAGTTATGAAATTAGTGTCATCTGTAGTCACCCTTAGGCCTTAGGCGAAGATCCTTGACATGCCCCTTCTGTATATGTAATGATCTCCAAATGCTGAAGCAGTAATTGTGAAGGAGGCAACACAACAACACAATACATTCACAGTGAGATAACTAATTCTCGAGTTGTGAATAGAAGTAGTTTTTTAGCTACCCGCGATTGAGCAGCCAAAATAAATCAGCAAAACACTCACTGAACACTAAAACCACTTGACTACAAATCATAACTATTTTTCAAGCATGCTTTTGCACAGAAAAAAAAAAACTTTTTAGAAGTTACTTACCCAGTTGGTTCATTATGGGATAGGATACTATATTTCCCCCCACTTTAGGAGCCAGGGCTAGAAGGTGTTTCAGGGATATTCCAAATGCTATCCTCCAACTAAATTCTAAATGGTGTACCTTTGCTTCTCAGTATACTTCAACTTTGGAAACAGTACTTTCCAAAGAGCGTTATTACAACCTTTCCTTAATGAAAAAGGAAAAAAAAACTGCCGGATCCCATATGCTCAAACAAACTGCTCTAATCCAAAACTTAAACCTTCTTTTCAACAACAAAAGAAGTTTGTCTTGTTCCAAATTGAATAACAAAAAAAAAAATGAAGTAAACGGACACAATCTATCAAAGAGAACAAAGTAAGATTTAACAATACCGGCCTGTTTTTCCGGGCTCGTCACCACTTGGGGTTGTGAAGTCGCAAGATTCCCCTGTTTTCAGTACAACAAACAATAAATATAAGTATAATATAAACTTTATGCTTCAAAGACCAAACATAAATAATGCCAAAAGCTAAGCGAAGAGATGAAGACTCACCTCTAAGTTCCCTTGAAGAACACCACTTTCAGGAAAGGCACCCATAAATTCCCACTCACCATCATCTTCACCTGGCACATTTCCTGACAAATCCACATCAAATTGCAGACTTGAAGATGATTCGCGTAGTTCCTGAGACAAATCTACTGTTCTAGGAGCAGCAAGCTGCTCTACGACACCTCTATCTGAAGAAGCTACTTTAAATTCCTCGGAATTATCATCCCATTCATCATCACCAGCTAATGCAGTTGAATCTAACTTTTCTGGGGGAGGAACTCCACTTTCAGGAGGCTTTGAGTCGGTATCAACTGATGAAGATTGTTGAGCTTGGCTGTATAAGTTTGAAATGAGATCATGGATAGATAAACCTGGGCCATTGTAGTCAAAGCCATTTTGAGGATTAGAAACAGGCTTGTCAACCAATTCATCTTGACGATCTGAATTATCACTGGACTCTTCAACGACATCACTGAATAGCGACAGTGGTAAGGCTCCTTTAGAGGTTTCCTTTGGCGTCTGTATATCCTATAAGTTGACAACAAAATAAAATAAAAATTGACAATTTATCCACCATACATATCTTTTCCAGTGCATGTGAAAGAAAAACAAGCCATCACCCAAACTTGGAATGTACTGAACCAACAGAATATATATAAAAAAAAAAAAAACTCACTACACATCAAGGGAATACCTGGATACTTCCATCAGATGTTTGGGCTTGAGGAGGAGAGATGTTAGAAAAATCCGGGTCCTAAAAGCAAGCAATGAACACACGCATGAGATACTGCAGCATATTAACCATAACGACCCAAGTAAAAATCCACCCTCACCTCCTTACTGGACCCAAATTCCTGATTAGCATCTACAAAATCCCCAAAATCATCATCTTCATGGACTGGAGCTGCACTGATTTCACTTCCCTTCACCTCTTCCACTCCAGAAAAAAGATCAGGCATGAAGCCACTGGTCATGAATCCATTGGCAACAGCTGGGCTATAATTGAAGTCCAATCCTACACCCATGGAATTTGATTGATGAACATTCTCAGCATGTCCGGCAAATAAATCATGAGATTGAGTTTGCAGACTAATTGAGACAGGCTTGTGCTCAGGTGAAGTCGAAGTACCCCGACCTATAGGTCAAATAAATACTCAAACATGTCAAATTCCATTTCTGAGCTCCTAAATACTTATTCGGATAAAAGATTACCCAATCCCATGGCACCTATGTTTTCCACACGACAATACTTACAGTTATTTGTGCCAAATAGAAGCTTTTTCTAACTCGATAGCCACATTCATCACTCAGTTCTCAAGGTTGATTACTCCCGAGTCCCGACACTGGTCATTAGTTTACAACTACAAGACACTGACAAGGCACTTCAAGGAGCAACTATAAGTAGTGCGACACCAAAAAAAATATATTGAATCAGTCCCTTGAGATATCATCAGAATTGCATTTGAAGGTGCCATGATAAAGTGTCATTGTTGCAAATGAATAACAAGTGAGACAATGACAATAATTGGACTTGGGTAGCACACATGGCACGTCAAATTTCCAATAAACTTATGGGTGACGCTGACCCCAGTGGGTGATGCCTTGCCACATACTAGTGAATTATTACAATTGTTAATGGATGGTCTGGTGGAAACTAGCCCTTCTAAACAGAAATTTAACTTGCTGTTGAATAAATTTATGGTAAGCCAGCCAAAAATGGTAGTTTAAAGAAAATATTGTTCGAGAGACTCGGTGGAAAGAAATTAGTAGCTCCCCCTGACACATGACATCGGAAACGGTGGAACTTCACACAGCGTAGCTTGAAAGGCAAGTACTTAAGTACCTATGGACACCTAGACAGCTCCTGACTACTCACAGCTAACTTGGCTTTTCAAGGCGAGGAAGAAGCATGAAGTTGCACGTCTCACTGTAACAGTTTCTGGCTTGATTCTTCAACAGGGTCATCAGAGAAGACAATGCTGATGAATCTAGTATCACCTGTACTCACCCACAGGTCAACGTTCTGGAATTCCGCCTTAAAAATTAAAATCAACCTTCATCCGCTGGAATTACTTCAATGGAGGAATGTGACCCGCTCGCTAGCTTCACCATGGAAATAGAGACAGGTCCTCTCTCAGTCTCTTTGCTCCTCCAACCTGCTCTACCCTCTCTTGCCTAGTCACTAATCAAAATTTATGGGCCGATGATCTGGTAAGTAATGCTGGACGCTATCGTGACAAGAATGACAAACAAACCTCTCTCCACCACACTGTTTCTAATTGGATAGAGCTTACTCTATGGCTTTCGATAATAGAGAATAGCCGCACAAAATCAACCTAAACTCTAAACTCAACCTAAACTCAATCCTGAATTGTGAACTCCGTTTCCAGATTCAATTGACGGTATAAGATTCATTTGTGCCCGAGGTAGCAAATTTCAACTGCAATTCGTTTTGCGACTCACAAAGAGCCGTGAATTGTGTGACACTGGTCATTCATCACGAGTACTCAACTAAATTTCTCTAATCCAAGATTAAGAATTTCTAATGGCAATTCCACCGTAACTATGTTCGTTCCATGCATTCGACAAAGCCAAACATACCATACACATACAATCCACTATCTAAAACCATATTACTTAAACATTGGGGAGGGGGATAAGATTTAACATACCTGCCTGCTTTTCTGGACTCACCACCACATTAATAGGTTGTGAAGACACAAAACCTCCCTGCAACAAAACACAAGCTAAATGATCACATAACCACACTAACATCCAATCAATAGCACAAACATAAAACAATGCTCAAAATCTATCCAAAACTCACCTCTAACTTCCCTTGAACACCACCACCACCACTCCCAGAAAATGCACCCATAAACTCCCACTCACCCTCACCCTCACCCTCATCATGCTCCACATCATTCGAAACCGACACAGAACCCGATCCACCACCGAAATCCAAACCCACCCCTCCTCCTCCCGGCCCCTTCCTCTGCTGATCCCCATGATTACTAAAAACCCAACAATCCTTGGCAACTTCCTTGGCCCCACCAAAATCAAAACCCAACTCATTATCATCACTCTTGATCTCCTGACCCAACCCCTCAAACTTCCACAACAAATCACCACCACTCTTACTACTACTCTCCTTACTACTCAACCCAACACCATTTTCAAATCCCCCAAACAAATCACCACCACCACCATTTTTACCATCTTTAAGAAAATCAAAATTTTCATGATTGTGGGAAATTGGGAAGGACCCACCAAAATCAAAGCTCGACCCATTTCCAGGCTTGATCTGCTGACGTTGGAAACCAAGTTTCCCAAACAAATCATCCTGTTTACTAACACTCTCATTTTTCTCTGTTTCTTTTTCCTTTTCTTTTTCTGGGGTGTCTTCGAAAAAGAAGGGCAGAGGAGGAGGAGGAGGAGGAGCTGGAGGTCTTGGTTGAGGAGAGGGAGAGGAGGAGGTGTTTGGGGCTGAAGAGAAGAAGGAATCATCGTCCCAAAAGTTGTTGTGTTGGGATGATGATATTGATGATGGTTGTGGGGGTGGTGGTGAAGGAGGGGCGAATTTGAAGTCACCGAAAGTAAAAGAGTCATCATCGTCGTCAGACATTATGAATTTACGATCATGTATTGCGCTCTCTCTCTCTCTCTCTGTTTCTCTTGTTCTCAGTGTGTGAATGTGTAGGTGTTTGTCTGTGTGTGATCTCAGTTGAGTTGAGATGCCGCCTTTGTGTGCCTCGCGCTCGGTTTTCTTAACCTCTCTCTAGTGAGTAAACTAAAACTAACGATATCCGCAAGACTGCAAGTAGAGGTGGCCACTAACCTGACTTGGCTCGAAATCGCTCGGTTCAATTCGGGTTAAAGTCGGTCAAATTCGACTCGTTGATCGAGTCGACTTGATCAAAACCGAGTCAAATAGAGCGAGCTGATTTTGAGCTGGCATTTTAATTTAACCAAGTCAATTCGAAAACCGATGAGCTATCTCAGCTCAATTCAATTCGGGTCAAAATCGAGCCAAGTCGTAAGTTGGTTAAATTCGGTCAATTAGAATAAATATAGAAATTACTACATAAAAACTTGCCCTTCATTTTCCAAGGTCCAAAGCCTGAAGTGGCTTCTGTGTTCTGTTTGATGTTGTTTAATATGTTTTGCTTCGCCTACTCGGATGAGGTTCGAGTTGTAATGACTCCAATAGTGGAATAACTATATGGGGGTGATTTGACTTTCCGAATTAGACGATTTGAGTGACTAAATTTGAGCTCTTGTTACTTTTCGAATTGAATTGTATTAACAAACTGGCGAGTTGTAGCGACTTAACGATTTTTCGATCTATCGAATTGAGCCGACTTGACTTTGAGCCAAAGTTTTAATATCAGCTTGGCTCGAGTCGGCTCAACCGTACACGAGCTGAGCCGAATTGACTTTGAGTCAAGGTTTTCCTAGGTATCAGCTCTGCTCAAGTCGGCTCGACCGAGCTGAGGGTCTGGGCAAGTCAAGTTGTTTGAGCTGAGTCGTAAGTCGGCTCAAGTTGGCTCGTGGCCAGCTCTATCTGCAAGTTAGGCTTTTAGAGTTAAATTGCTGGGAATAATTTGCACCAAAAAAAAAATAATTGCTGAGAATAATCTCTACTTGGGCCGATTATCCCAAAATAATCCCAACTTTAAAAATTACTAGAATAATCCATACTTGGGCCCTTGTAGCCCGAAACGATCCTATTAAGTTTTTACAACAAGTTTTTTGAAAAATTAAACCTTACTTAAGCCATCAATTTTAATTTTGACTATGAAATACATTAATTCTAATGAATATATGCATAGCCAAAGTTTTTATTTTACATTTTGACATATTTTAAAATGTCATGGGCTACAAGGGTCCAAGTATGGATTATTCCCATCAATTTTTGAAATTGAGATTATTTTGAGATAATCGGCCCAAGTAGGGATTATTCCCAACAATTTTGCCTTTAGAGTTTTAGTATTCTTTCCATGTTGTTTACACCTAATACTACAAGTAAAATCAGTGTCCTCCTTTTTTTTATGACCAAAATACCCTTAATTAAAAAGAGTTCCTTATTATAGCGTTTGTGTCTGTGTAGGGGTGCTCACTCCCGGGGCACGTAGAAGAGATATCCTCAAGAGCCATAGCAGGGCTCCTCCGCTAACGGGCTGCGCTGGTATCAATAAGCCCCAAGTGTCCTAGTCACGTCCTATGTGCAAGTACTCTCGGCCACCATTGGTTGTCTAATCCATCCACTCACTCCTCATTCTCTTCACATAATCTCCGTCCCTCTAACGGCACCCTAAACTTTGGAGAATGCGACGTGAAAGAGTTTGTGACAGAGCATACTCTGTCATTGATCCCGGATCAGAGTTCCTAGGGGAGTGTATGCACGGAACACTTCAGCCACTCCAGAGTTCCCCACGCTCTCTCCTCATCCTAGCATGGTTGACCACCCAAGTGATGAGGCCCGCCTCTTTAATGGAACTTAAACACGGCCACATATGAAGAGGTTGAAGAGATCTCAAAAGAGGAAGCACGTCCAAACTAACGCCCACCTGCTCTCATTGAGGCACTAGTCGCCGCCGTCATGAAGGAACTTAACAAGAGCCATGCCACTGAAAAGGAGAGTCCGACAACCCCGAAAAGCCCGAAAAGAGACGAAAGATCTGTTATCGTACCAAGTCGTTTACTCACGGAGGAACATTTGTTACTTTCTTCTCATAAGAATAGTTAAATCAAATTGAATTAAACGAAGCAATCTGAAATACAAAACTAATTTAGTTTAATTCAATCAACAGTTCATGTTCTTTATACTTTAAAAAGGTTTAGGTTTTCAATTGATATCCTCAACTCGCTCACAATAATTAGAAAGACTTTTGAAGAGTTAGAAGATTGAAACCAACTATTTTTTAACCAACGTGGGTGGGAGATAAATTTCAACAAAGATTGCAATTTGAATAGAAGCATTTATTGAGGCCTTAAGGGACAACTTCCCTTGAGGTTAAATTGGCACTTTTTTTTTTGGTAAACAAATTGGCACTTTAGCGTACACGAACAATGTCTTGTGTTATAACTTGAATCAACCCGAAACCTGCAGTGATAGCAAATACTTATCACTTATCAGTATGATCGCTTATTACATCCCCATTGAATGGGGATTTACACTCGATTGTTGTTGTTGTTTTATAACCGCTTATTAAATTGTGTATAAGATTTCCCTTTTACATGCACTATTTTTTTTTTAAGAACTTTATGTGCACTATTATTACTCTACAAAAGACGAAAACAACTCCCCTATCACATGACTTTCCACTACAAGAAAAAGGATTTTTTACCACGAGCAATTTCGTCGCACAAGCTTTGTTTTTCATCGGACAATTGGACAAAGGCTATCGCCAAGACTTTTTCCCGTCATAAAGTTGTCGGCAAAAGTGAGTCGCCAGAAGGTTAGGGGACGAAAAAATTGCTTGTTAAGAATAGCAGTAGCACAAGTTCTAAAGCCATGAAAAAATTCGTCGCCCAGTGTATTTTCTTTTAAACTCGTGACTATTGAGTAATACACATATAGAAAACAATTGTAATCTTCATGGCATATAGGCCATATACCAACCAAAAGCTTTTCATTTACAGATGCTAGTGTGAACAATGTTTACATCAAGAATTACGAAATCCACTAAGCATTGACTAAACCAAAAACCTTTAAAAATGTGTTGAAATTCAATGTATCAAGCATTCCTTTACAAAGCCTTCAAAGTCGGATTTCACCAATCTGAGGTGAGCTTCTTGCCACCATCTTCACCAACTTCATGAAGCACCACCATCCATTAATACTCTCGAAAAGCACCCGCTACATGCACAAGAGAGCCAATTAGCATCATGTCCTTCCCACAATTAACTCTTAAGAGTAAATAGGTAGATATCAGCTAATGATCACACACACCTCAACTAACATAACCTCACAGGTGCGGCTTTACAGAAAATGGCAAGAAACAAAAACATGTAGCAACAGTAAGGTAAACAGCAGTAACAGAGGCAGCTTTACAGAATATGGCAAGAAACAAAAACAACATGCAGCAACAATAAGGTAAACAGCGGTAACAGAGGCAGCAGCAGTTGTACCGAGGACAAACTACTGAGGACAAAGCCAACAAAACAGAACCATGACCATACATCAATAGTCTACAACAATATTTTTGGCGAGTTACAATGAAATACCAAGCTCGAACCAGTCATTAGACACGGTTCAAACGCAACTTTGATCCAATAAAACCGTAAAAGCAAGCTCAACTATAGTTAGGCAATCACTTCAGTTTACTGAAACAGACAACTCTACTTTGTCATGCTAAGCTAATCCATCTCATACATCTGATGGCCACTATGACTAATTGACTATCATGACTTACTCTAGATATATTGCTTTTTATCAGACTCCCTCAGTACCCCATCTGAGATGGGATTTGACTGAGTTATTGTTGTTGTTGTTGTTGACTAACTCTAGATAAACGAGGTGTTGGTTACTAAATATGCAACACCCATAAAAAGCAATGATCAGCTATGATAAAAGTCCACTGAATCATTAACATAAAGGGAGCAAAAATTTGCAATATTTCAAGTTACATAATTAACCGCTGGGCGCTGACACACAACATATTAGAAACAATTATTCAATTCCATTAAAGCATATTAGGCCTGAATAATGATGACAACAACTAATTCAAGCGGATCGATGGCTCTCTAAGGACGATTAACCATTATCTCAAGTCTCAACAGCTAGTAAAGAATAATACCTCGACCGAAAGTAATTAACTCCATAATTTCTTCCCTGAATTTCTTGTCTCTCTCGATTTGTTCCGCCTTCATTTGCTCCAAATCAGCTTTTAAATCCTCATTTGCCGCCATTATTGCTTTGTTTGATGCTTTCAAAGATTCATTTGACTCCTCGAGTTGCTCGATTTTTATTGCAAATTCACGTTCTCTTGCTGCCCTTAACTCACCCTTCACGATTCTTTTTCAAAGGCCTTGGGTCAGCCCCTAACCCTGCCACATACCCTTTCTTCTCCTCATGCACCCTTGCAAAAGCCTCCCTCACGGAGAGATTATCAACACCACATTCAGACAATTCGTGCGCATGTATTTCCTTGAGCTTAGAATATTTCTCAAAGGCTTCGGGTTCCCATGAGCCATTTTTATGCCTTGGAAAATGATAAGACATGCTTCAATACTAATAATAGAGAACGAGAAACAGCCTTTCTAAGAACAAGTCTTGCATACCAAAAATTATGGGAACAATAGGGGTTGAATAATCAACTTTACATAAACATGAACGCGTTGCAATATTGATCAGAGTGATAACTGCATCTATATTGTCAAACATTTCCTGTAATAATCATGATGATTTTATAGACCAAATGTTGAAACATGTAAATATAAACCTATTTATCATGGAGCAGAGCTTCTGCTCTCAAGTCATCGTGTTGGACAGCTTACCAACTTACGCAATTGCTATTACTAATGAAAAAAAAGAAAGAATAAAGGCCTGTTACACAACTCAATATCTGACTTATCATAGCACTGCAAGTCATCTGATGTTCATCATAAGTCTAGTTTTCTTAGCTTAGTTTAGTTTAAAATTTTGGGCTGCTAGCCTGTTAGTACAGAAATCACTCCACAAAAATTAACCCAACAATGATGCACTTGTTTAACTACGCAGCTGCAAGCTTTGCTGGCTTTGAAGGAAGAGGGACTGAATCTACAACTCCAACACTACATAGACTGATTCAGTGATTTAACATATCAATCAAGATCAAGATCGAGATAAGAAAATAAATACCTCTTGAGCCTTTATAGCTTAACATAAACGGGCTCTTCATGATCTACGCCATCAGTAACTTCAGGATCCTCTCAACGAGGCGCTGGAGGAGTCTTTACCTACACTGAAACAAACAATTAAACATGTGGGAAAAGAAAGAAAATTATGGTTTAATGAAATACAAGGTTGTGTTGACGTTATTTACGAAGTCATTGAAAATTATGGTTTAATGAAATTATGGTTTAATCAAGTACAGAGTAACACAAGATATATTTCAAATTCCTCATGCAGAAACGCATGAAAACAAGGCAAAACAATAGCCTATGTATCCGTTGCCAATTTTTGGTGGCAAATAACTTATGATTGACACTTGCCACGACTTGATAAATTACGTGGCTAAGATCGTGGCACAGGTGGCAAGTCAGCACAAACCAGAATTAGAGGAGGAAAAAAAGCTATTTAGAAGAAAGGCCTAGAAGGAGGATTAGCAATATAAGACATGCAATCAAATTTCAACAATTATACCTCTATTCTTGGGTTTGACCAAAATTCTAACACTAGTCACCTCCAAACATCAGCATCAATATCACTTTTCAGCTACCTTCTTTGTAAAGCCAACATAAAACTCTTCTTTCGGCCGGTAACGCCAACCGCTATATAGACTCTTGCACTGCAACTCGTGCGACATCGACATCCTGATCGCCTATCACATCCTACACAGAGTGCAAGTCAATCAGTATATCAGTAATACAACTAAAATCAGATCCTACACAACAGAGTGCAAGTGTCTCAGATCCTACACCACAGAGTGCAAGTGTATTAATCTATCTTACCATAATTTTCGCTATCAACCGTGGCGGATTGATCCATCCTTGCCCAATTCCTTGCAAATAGATATATATAAAGAATATTAGATCAAAAAGATAGACTAAAAACATGAGCCGATAAGGAGACTGTCAAGACTAAGCCAATATATATAAAAACTGAAGGGGAACTAACCTCTATGATTGGCATACGAATGTCTTCCTCAAAACCCCTCGATTTTCTCCTCCTGGCATAGGAATACACCTTTGGGCAAGGCAGACAAGGGCATAGTCCTTGGACTTAGGATCTCCTTGAGCCTAGGATCGTCTAGCATCGGGCCGCGATGATCTGACAAATGAAAACATGCAGTGTTAGCACATCGGAAAACCACAAAAAATCACGTCTTATAGAGTATAGACGCGGGACCCACAAGGACTATTCTATAACAAGAATCCTAAAAACCACGGCAGAAATAATTACCTGTGGCTATGGCGTAGTCATAGAAAAGCTCGACAAATCGCGGGTCCTCGAAATGCTCCTTCCCAGGAACCCAATATGAGGCCGCGTCATCAGTTGATGACTTAGTACCCGACAATAACTTTATCCCAGAAAAGAAGTTGGTCACCTCCAACTCACCCTCTGTTAGGACAATGGGCCTGCCCGGGAGACGAGTTTCAATGAAGTCGACTAAAGCATGAGGGACACCAAAACCCCCCTCCTTCCGTAAAATTAGGAAGTCACGGTGCCAAAAATGTTTGCCCCCTTTCGTAAGTAAAAAAGCCTGACAATGGGGTCAGTCTTCTGCCCATTACCACCACTATGATGGATATAGCAAAAGACTTTCACCGATGGTTCCCAACCATAGAAGAGGCAAACTAAGACATCCATTCGTAGCTCGCAGGATGGGGTGAACTGAGCTGGGACGATACCCAAGGCCTTACATACCTCCAACTGGAAATCAGTAAGGGGCAGCCTCAATCCATAGCGATAAGCATACTCATAGAGGGTAAATGCATCTTCCCTAACCCCTTGAGTGTCTTAGAGTTCTCATCCAGATCCTCAATCACGACTCCCTCTCCCTTTGGGATGTCAAAGAGGATCCTGAGTATCTACTCACTAGTCTTCAGCGTGTAAAGGAAAGTCGCACAATCCAGAAGGCGCTTGGAAAGTCGCACAATCCGCAAGGCGAGCGCCTTCTGCCCAGTGGGAGCCTAAAGTGATGTCGTAGCTGATCACCAATATGCGTTGGGCATGCATTCACAAGTATGTAGGAGGCAATAATGAGGCATCCACTGAGGTGGTTGTGCATTTGGAGTCATCCTCTTCCTACAAAATAGCGAGAGATGGACAAAAACTCAGCACCGGACACACAACAGGAGATCAACAAATTCAGGACTAAAATACAAAAAGTTGAAAGACTTTTTGTCATCAAAAGAGATATTTTCGTCATCAAAACCCGACTAACGTTACATTTACACAAAAAAACGATCGGGCTACCCGATCAGCCTCCGCGTTGGGGCTGATTAGAGTTAAAAAACCGATCAGCCCCTGATCAACCTCAAGACCGCCTTGAGGCTGATTGGGGTCAGCGTCCGATAAGCGATCAGCCTCAAAGCTGAGGCTATTCGGAGGAGGCTGAACGGAGTCAGCCTCCGATCAGCCTCAACCTCAAAGACTGAGGCTGATCGGAGTCAGTGTCCGATCTGCCTCAAAGCTGAGGCCAATCGGGGCGAGGTTTCGATTAGCCTGGACTCAATCAAAAAAGATGAAAAAAAAGGAGAGAAACTTAACGAGACAACGGCCCTACTTGATCGACGAGATAAATTTTGAGAGCTTTTTACATTGAGTAAAATACAAAGAGAAATGGTAAATGGGGAGCCCTTTGTGCAGCTATCAATCGGAGCATAAGGATTACAGACCCTCCTTCCACTAGATACCTGATGGAAGACTTCCCACCTGGTCGACAAAGCACCCAATCGAGTAGGTCTCGCGCTCATACGAGGCTTAGTCGATTGAGAGCCAAGTCCGATCGGCTGGCCAGGCCAACATGCCTCACACCCTAGAAGGATCGATTAGCCCAAGGCCCACATAGGGGCTAATCGAAACAGACCCTAGAACGACCGATTAGCCAAAGGTCCCGACAGGGGCTAATTGGATCAGACCCCAGCAGGACCGAGTAGCCCAGGCCCTAACAGGGGCTAATCGAAACTCCAGTCCAGCCCAGGGAGTTCAAGCATCCCTAGATCACCCCCCAACTACGGATCCAAGGAGATCGCGCGATATTCCTACTCAGTTTCCACAGTACACACAGCATCAGTTAACACCATCCGACCCAACATTGTTCACGTGGGTACGACTTATAGGCTGACTCACCCGTTTCTTGTTGACTTGAGGTCCCACCTTTTTTTTGACCTGTAACAAAAAACTAATCACGTTTACAAGTAACGAGACAAATAGATGTGTAATGAATTTAACAAATGAAGCTCTAAATTAACTAGAAATGAGCTAAAAAAAAGTTGAAAAGAATAGGGCATGTTTTTAGGTTTAAATTTTACCAGTTAATTTTAGTTTATTTTGTAGGACTCCAATAAGTCCAAATGAGTTTTGAGTATGGAGTTTTCTATACATATGTTAAGCACAATTAACATTAGTTATTCTCATTACTAACTATTCCAATTAGAATCTAATTTACGATTACAAAGTCTATGATTCAATTCAATTATATTCATAATGGCATAAACTAATTTCAACAAAAATAAATAAAACAAAGTATTATGAGTTCGTATATCAAACAACTATCAAAGCATTATAATAATAAGATTGGGGCTATAGAATAAAACCTGCTGCACCAACAATGACATATGGGAAGTGAAATGTTTTGCTTGATAATTGTATCCAACAGGAAGTAAACCGGACCGGGCGTGGTGGTGGGCCTGGCCCGCTGGTGATGTGGAAAATGAATCGTTGCTGCATCACTGTTAGACCCATTTGAGAAAAAGGAAAACTGGGCTAAGTGTGTTTTATGATTTTAGGAGAGATATTGGGATGGGGGAGGGGAAGGGAGGGGAGGGGTTGAGCCGGTCAAAAGTGAGGAAGCAAGGGTTGTGGGCTTGTAGCTGAGTGAGGGGACACAGACTTACAGTGTAGACGTGTAGTACACTCTTATACGCTTAAGCAGCGAGGCCTCGTGCAACGCATGAGAGCTTGAGAAGTACGGAGTACTGGT
>ONZK01004586.1:14645-26562 GCA_900322385.1 Pharnaceum exiguum | reverse complement strand
GAGAGAGAGAGAGAGAGAGAGAGAGAGAGAGAGAGAGAGAGAGAGAGAGAGAGAGATGCACAGAAAGAGTGATCTCTATCTTATTCATATACAAGACATATATATACAATCAAGTATACCTAATACATTGTATAGCCAAGTGAAGAGTTATGGCTAATGAAGGGACATGGTCTCATGGATATTGGAGAGTCTTGTACAATGGGATTTATATACATCCACCTTTATTAATTCCATAACAAAATTAATGCATTAATGAAGATGTAACGGGTCTATATCTAAGAACAAGTTTGCGTTTCCTTTCTTTATTTATTATATAAGAAAATTAAAATTATTGTTAGGTTGTGTTTCTTCGACTATAGTGCTATAGTTCAGTTTCTTTTAGTTCAGTTGAGTTCAGTGTTTTCAGTTCAGTTTAGTTATATTTATTTTCAGCTCAATTTAGTTTTTGTCTATTATGTTCAGTTTTTTCCCAATTCTGTTTAGATTCAATTCAGATCCTCACCGATGAAGAAAACACACTCTTACTTCCTCTTTTAAGTGCTTTGAAGGAACCCATTTGATGAAACTCATGAAGGCATGCATAGTGGATTTGTAGAAGAAATATACGGAGCATAACAACGGACTACTTGAAAACTAGAAGATCAACTAGGCAAGATGTCTATAAGAATCTTCCCGGTAAACTAACTCTCCAAAAAGAGCTTTTGGCCAAGGTCACTATATGATGCGGAACAAGACAAATGAACTATCCTGAGTACCAAACCAAGAATCAGGAGGAACTACCTTTGTAAACCGGCGTGCCATCAGCTTCTAGACTAATAAAAGTCTGAGATCTTTGAGGATTTTCTAAGACATATCTTTTATTATTTAGTTTGTCCATTATTAGGAATTAATTAGTTAATATTTTCAGAGAATTATTGTTAGAATTCGTGAAATAGAAATTAAAGTTTACTTAGGAAAGTAGTTTATACAACTTGGGGAACAAGGCAGTTAGTTTCCTTATTCTGTTAGGAAAGCTAGTTCCTCCAGTTATCAGTTTTCCATATTTTCGTAGGATTCTTATTTCGTGTTGGATTTCTTTTCTTTTCTTTTAGTTAGACGTCCTAGGGTTTAGTACTATATATTAAGAGTCTTTGTATTCAGTTTTAGTGTGTGATTGATTAATAAGAATACAAACTTCAGCTCAAACTTTGTGTTTAGTTGTTGGTGGTTACTAACAAAAAAAGGGAATCTGCATTCTTGGTGGCTTTGCCTTTATAAAATCCAGCGGTTTTCTTCTTTGTTTCTGGTGGCTCAGCCTTTACGAATCAAAGGGAAGATCTTCTATCTTTTACTTTTCGTTTATTTCAATTTCCGTTGCAATAAAACTCAAAAACCCAAAAATAGTGTTCTTTATACGTTTTTACCCAGTTCCCCCGTCAGACACCCAATTCCCCCCAAACTGCGAGTTAACCCTCAGGGTTTTCACGCATCAAAGTGGTATCAGAGCTTTGGTTGTGGTTTTTTTCGATTGGGTGTTGTTGAAATTCTTAACTATATATGGACTATGGACGGCTGTTAATGGAGTTTTCCTACATTGCAAGTCAGCCCGTGGGTTCCAAATATCCTGTTTTTCCATATACATATTTTGATGAAAGTGATAAAGAAGAAGATGAGGATAATCTTGAAGATCTTGATGAAGAAGATATGTTGAGTGATACTGAGATTGAACATGAGTTTGATCTTGATCAGCCTTCACTTTTTGCCGAGTCATGTCAAGTATTCCAAGAGGTAATTCATGAGCAGCAAGAGGAACAACACAGTGAACAGGAGAGCAAGAGCAATCATGATGTTCATTGAAGCATTATTTGATCCCTCTTTACCCCCAAAATACGACGAGGCATATGATGAAATTGATAGTTTTGTCATGGAAGTTCAGGATGAACAAGGTTCCGAATTTGTTTTGACTCGTTACCAAGATCCTTATGAAGAGTACTTAACCAAGTTTGATCTAAAGAAGCACGTGAGGAACCAGGTTTGAATTCAATTTGTTAGTTCATTGCTTAGCAAGAGGAGAAAGAAGTCTTTATTTTTAGTGCTTGTTCAAGACGAATACATGAAGGATGGCGAGTCATAGAGCATTGTTTGTGTAGACAAGATGGATAATTGCTTCAATGGTTCATGTATAAAGATGGATGTTAGTGTCCAAAGATTTGTCTTTGATCCCGAAATCTATGAAATCCAGTGGGAGGGTGGTGTGCAAGCAGGATGGTGCATAGAAGGAATGCGCATAGACGAAGGACTCAAAGAAGGAAGCCACATGGAAGGAAGATGCAATGGACAAGGTTTTACGATTTTTGTCTTACCTGGTGGATGATTACGTCATATTCATACTCCAAGATTCGAGGATGAGACAGAGGAACTACCCTGAGTACCAAACCAGGAACCAGGAGGAACTACCTATGTCAACTGGCGTGCCAAATCAGCTTCTAGACTAAGAAAAGTCTGAGATCTTTGAGGATTTTCTAAGCCATATCTTTTATTATTTAGTTTGTCCATTATTAGGAATTAATTAGTTATTATTTTCAGAGAATTAATGTTAAATTCGTGAAATAGAAATTAGAGTTTACTTAGGAAAGTAGTTTATACAACTTGGGGAACAAGGCAGTTAGTTTCCTTATTCTGTTAGGAAAGCTAGTTTCTCCAGTTGTCAGTTTTCCATATTTTTGTAGGATTCTTATTTCGTGTTGGATTTCTTTTCTTTTCTTTTAGTTAGACGTCATAGGGTTTAGTATTACATATTAAGAGTCTTTGTATTCAGTTTTGGTGTGTGATTGATTAATAAGAATACAACATTCAGCTCAAACTTTGTGTTTAGTTGTTGGTTGTTGCTAACCAAAGGAAATCTTAATTCTTGGTGGCTTTGCCTTAGAGTTGAGTGGTTTTCTTCTTTATTTTCCGGTGAGTTAGTCTTAAGAATTCAGAGAGAAGATCTACTATCTTTTACTTTTCGTTTATTTCAATTTCCGCTGCAAATAAAACTCAAAAGCCCAAAAATAGTGATCTTTACTCGTTTTTACCTAGTTCCCCCGCCAGACACCCATTTCCCCCCAAACTGCGAGTTAACCCTCAAGGTTTTCACGCATCACTATATAAAGAACAAACACCTTTACACCCTGATGGGAGTTATGGAGGGGAGGGGAAGGGAAGGGAAACAAGGATAATGGAGGGGAAGGGAAGGAAATGAAAGGGAGGGGAAGTTGTTACTTTGTTTGGCAGTCATAGGAAGGGAAGGAGGGAAATAGAGGAGAAATTTTTAATTGCTTGGAAGATAGAAAAAGAGAAGGGGAATGCAATATAATTTTTTATTTAAGTAGAATGGAGGAGAATTTTTCCCCTTTATTTCATTCCCCTCCCTTCCCCTCCTAGCCAAATTAAACTCCCAAATAAAGTAAATTATATTTTACCCCCATTCCCTTCCCTTCCCCTCTCACCCAAACAAGTTGTTACTGTCTCACATGAAAGAACTTAGAGAAGGAACTTCGGGATTTTTTTTTGTGTGAACCCGTTTCATATACGAGATCGACAACATAATAAAGGCCCTCGGAATCACAATAATGGCCTATCGACTATACAATAATGATCTCTCTCATCCAATCTCATATATGAAACGTTTCACACAAATTTTCTCCTTAATACAAGGGGGAGGAGGAAAGAAAATCATAACTTGAGCAAATTGACTACGTAAAGCAGAGCATGCGACTGTTTAGCAACCGAGATACTTTTTTTCTTTTCACAAGCAAAAGGGATGATGAGGAGCTTTCCAGGGTAACTCCCATGATATTCGTCATATCTTACTCTCTAGACCACGACGTATCCCGAACGCCCGATTCTATATCTTTCAGCCAAGTCATGCCTTCAAAGCAGCAGCTCTATTTTGTGTTGCTAACTATGAGAATAGCGATAATAGAAACATTTGATGGATTTACCAGCCTTTTCCTATGAGCCATAACCAGTCAGATGTTACTCCTGCAAAAATACCTAACAGTAGAAACAATACTAGAATGTTTCCCAAAGCATTTTGTTCTGGACCCTGCAATAGGAAAGTGGAAGAGGACTCAGCCATGATACTTATAACTTACTTATAATATATGATACTCCGTATGTGATAAAAACAAATGGTAACTGACCTTGTAACCTTTTGGTGCAATAGTTAACACACAAACTGTGAAATAACCATTGGTCAAGCCCAACACAGATGTAAGCATTATCATCCAACCTTGATTACCGTACTTAGCAGTGAAGTAGAAGCATGGGACGAGCAAGAAGCGAAGAAGAATGGTAATAGTGAGACCTTTCCGAGACTCCAACCTCATACTTTTCAGGAGTGGTAGGTATCTCCCGACAAGATCCCAAACATTGAACATTGCTATTAGAACCAGTGCGTACCTAAATCAGGCCGGACATTGCTATTAGTTTCCTCAGTAGATGGCTAGATGGATGCAAGGAAAAATATTTTCATTGAGGAAGTTGTCAATTTTCAGGGTAAACCCATACAAAAAATTTAAAAAAAATCAAGGGAACCAATAGTAGGCATGGCCAAACCAATTTGGGGGGGTTAGAAGGGGGGACCAGACAAAAACTTGGTAATGAAAATATGCTCAATATGCATATTCAACCACTAAATATTGATGTAAGAAATTAAGAATATAACTAGTGACCTTCAGAAAAGAATATAACCAGTGTTTCTCTGTTTGACGGTTTGACCATTAACCACAAGATAAACATTCACAGTGGTGGATACCACACACATTGAGCATCAGTATGAGCCTTAATCCCAAAAGAAAATGGATCTGTCTACTATTTGTAAGCACGATCATAAAATGTGAAAACGTCTAGCAGCTGGACAAGCTATTTTGAAAGAATACTAACCATGAACCCAAGCTGTGCCTTCCTGTGTCCTCTGACAAGAAGCCAGGGAAAATTGACAGAGTCAGCAAGTAAATTAGAAACATATTAATCGCATAATCCGCATTTTGACCTAATAACTGATAATTGCTTAAGCGATCCATCTGTTTTTCATCCACATCTGCCTGCAAACAACAATGGAAAATGAAATGCATGAAAAGAAAATTACAAAGAAGAAGCATCAGACTGAAACAGTGTGTTGAGTGTCATTTTGACAGCATACTTGTTTACGGATGCCACCGGCAACAAGGTCAGCAGAAACAGTTTTCGAACCCTCTGATGCTGCTTTAGAGCGATAATATTTTACAATGGGTAGTTTTGGAAATACGAAGGCATACAAAAAGACGCATAACATCTCAAAAAGGGCTGATATGCTGAAGAACATAACTGCAAAAACAGGCGACGAAAGTTCAGCTGGAAACTTAACATATTTGGAAGTACAAATCTACTGAGAGCATTGGAGAAATGCCAAGAATCTGGGATAAATTAATTCTGCTTCAGCCTTCAGCCCTTCATATTGTATTCATAAACAAAGCTGTTCATGTTTTCTGTCAAATAACCTGAACCATGAATATTAATTACAAACAAACTTCACCAACCTAATACAGTCTGTAGACTTATACGGAGTAACTGATTTTAAAGTGAATATTAGAAAGGCCAGTGTATGAGTCGCATAACCATGTTCGCAATGAGCCAATGGCAATAGTTAAGAGATCAAGTTTTTGCAGTGTCTTTAAAGTATTTCATGACAATAGTGCCTATAGTGGTAGAGTAAACTTACTAGCTCCTTTTCGGAGACCATGCTTCGAATTCTCAAAAACTGCTTTGGTGATCATTCTCAACGCAGAAGTGAGAACGCCTGATCCAGCTAATCCAGCAAGATACGACTGCAAACAATTTGTCATCTATTAATGAATTATTCTTGATAAAGATATCAAGAATGATTGACAATACACTAAACAGAGATGGTCAACATACTTGGATTAGTTCCGATGGCATAAATGATAGATCTCCAACCATTCCACCCTGTACATGTGCATCAGACACTCCAAAGAGCGCACTGATAAAACATATTCCAATAAAAGGCCCAACACCTCCTCTTCCAGAAGTTGTCAAATCCAACTATGAACAAACAAAGTAATCAGATTAATATGCCCCCGACAAACCAAAAAGACCGGAGATATTCTACATGATGAGCCTTTACCAGTAGAACTGCAAGGGCACTTAGGAAGAAAAGAATGTATCCAGACAGATTCCGTCGCCTTGTATTGATTTTCGCTTCATTGTATGCCAACACAGCAAGTGTTAAAAGCGCACAGGGTTGATAGCATAGCGTAAGTATTCTAGCTGAGTGGTAGTGCTGCATGATAAACTCACAGAAATCAGCAACTTTCTGAAGACAGTACCACACAGGACCTCACGTTCTTGAAACATTAAACGTAAATTTGAGTGTTCAAGCAACTCAGCAACCTTCTAATTAAAAAAAGATTTTGATAATCTGAGCATGGAAAATGTAAATGAAATGGTAAGTTGGTCCCTCATAAAAAAACATCAGTATATACTAGATAAGCACAGATTATAGACAGGACAGTGATCATAGCAGGACTATGAATACTGCAAAATATGATCTAAATATATATTGTACACTAAGTCAATAGACCGCTGGAGTGGGGTTTTCAGTAATACAGTATATTTGGAGTTGTCAGTCTATCAATAGATCAATTATGAGCGAAAAGCCTTGAAGAGACATGCAACAATAATCTCTGGTCTTCTTCTATTAAAACTTATATTCAATAGTCTACAACAACAACAACCGAGTGTCAGGATCTTCCCTACCCACAAAAGAAAAATGTCAACAGTTTATTTTCATCTGCAAAATGTAGCAAATTCATTCTCACATTCTCACTCAATACACTTTCAAGTATTTTAGCCCTCTAATTCGCTGTCCGTTTAATCCAATAATCCATTGAGCATTTTGATGGCTTTGATCAGAGCGGTCAGATATAAAAAGAATCTTTGAATACAACGTAATTGTGACCTAGGTAGACAGTGGATAGCTCCAATGCATCCGGTGTACAATTAATCATTTACATTGATGAATGATGCATTCAGATTCAGTGATGCGAATGACTCAATTACCGGAAACAGATAAGCATAGTAATCTTCGATTGTGAGCATGCTGTTCCAGCAAAAGAGGCATCCGTTTCCTAGGAGCCAACAAACCACCATAGCGGTATATTTTCCCTGCACATTGCTACAGCCATTGGATTCACATACTCATTTGTAACAAATATATGCCTCTAGGGGTTAAAAAAAAAAGGCACTCCAAACAAAAAAAAAAAGGAAAGAAAAACATACCTCAAGCCTTGTTGATCCCATAGTGTCCACCATACTGGCTATTTTACAGTTGGTACAGCAGAAATGAATTGAACCAAGATGTATGTAAATGATCGAACAGACCCACTGAAATTATCAATCACTTGGCCTCTTAGAAATTGCAAAGTATGCAAAGAATTCTGCAATAAAAAAAGCCAAATACCTATTCATATATTGGGGGATTTTTTTTTAAAAAAGGTAGAGACTAGTAAGTTGAGGAGTCGAACAAGATTTTACTTTGCTTTATGGCATAACTGCTAACTGGCCTGACAATCTTGCATGAGGATTTATTGCAAATCGAGTAAAATGAGGCCTGGCTAACAAAGAACGTATATGAGTCACACTCTTTTACTACCTTGGTTAACAGAAAATGACAGAAAACATCAACGGTAACCAGGGAACGACAAGTTGCATGCTAGCTATTCATTGTTACTAATAGAAGAAAAAAAAAACGGAAAGTCGAAAAGGGAAAGAAATCAGGTCATCAATTGTCAAATAGGTTTATTATTATGAACATTTCTTAATTTTTGAGAACACCAAAATCTGGATATTCATTGAACGTAGCCAATGATAGATTGGCCAATTGCCCTATTTGATTAAGATCGACACCTCTGGACATAACGATTAAGTGAGGCTCAACATCTATCCACTGTATGTGTCCGAACTTAAAATTAATGATAACAAACAAATACGTATAATTCTTACCACGTTAAAATGAAGATCAAATGAAACACAAGAGGCTAGGTAAGAGGTGTGACTACTTTGTAACTGACCTATCAATAATGATGTTGCAAACCAGGGACCTTAATTTCTGCAAAGTTAATTAACACCTACGCTTGATTACACGTGCGTCTGACTCATATGATAGCAAGAAACAACAAGATGATAAAGTATGCAGCGTTAATTTCTTGACTTTTGCCAACAGGCACTAAAACAGTTTCCGAAAGAAAGACGAGAAACAAGCTATGCTTCAAAGTAGAGTATGTCTGTTATTTGTGTGTATATATCACTATCTGATGACGCAGCTTAAACTGAGTTTCTCCTGACTATGAAAGGACCTTATCCCGCAACAGTGCATTAGCATCTGACTAAATGAAGCAAATTTAGAACTACCTTGACCTCAAAAATAGTACGCACTATATATGTGGTGAGAGAATCAGTTTTTAGTGGCCTAAACCAATGGTGAGAATCGAACAGAGTTTTCAACGTATTGATTGAAGTAATATATGTAGTATGTACTTGCTCGGTACGGATTGAAAGGCATGCATTAGGCACAAATAATTAGCTGAAAATTAAATTCTATTATACCGCTCATACCGGGACAGAGCCAGAAATTATGCCATGTGGTGGCGTGGTGCACATTTTATTGTCAAACTTAATCGTTGTGCCCAATTGTTAAAATTAATAATAGGAGTCAAACCTTAGAGGTTCGTTCTCAAAAAAAAAAAAAAAAACTTTGACCTTATTTTCATAAAGTGTCAAGACTATTGAGCCATTTGTTATTTGTGGTAGTCATAGAGTATTAAACTAGCGTTTCATCAGAATGAGGAGGGTTATGGATGTTGTTTCAAGAAAATGTATAGTATGGAATATTTTAGCCATGAGGGATATAAGATTCCTACATGCTCTGCGCTTTCTGTCTCATACACAGTCGTCTCGTATTCCTTGGTAGGGAATTGAAGATGTGCTACATGTACTACAGTACATCAACTCTTTGGTGACGAATTACTATTACAAATTTACATGAGAGTCATTGAAGCAGTCCCTAGCTTTGATCTTGGGATAGATCTGCGATGAGCAAGAACCCTGCACTGCACTACCAGCAATGAGCAACACCCCAACTCTCATTCAAGTGATCTGATGACGGTTGCAACAATCGTTCACCTTCTCATGCTCAAAAACAAGATACTAACCCTTTTTCTTGAAGTGGCTGTGTTTTAATTTTTGATCTTTAATCCCTTTGTGTCAATTGTTTACTTTTACAGGTTGAGTACCATAAGGTCATCATGGGCATCGATAAACTAGTAGGCATGCAAGCTAACAGAGCTAAGATGCGCGAGGCTTGGTCTTACTGCCTTGAACAGAATAATACCTATTTTGTTTGGTTCATAAATTGAAGGCTGCAAGATTGGTAAAGTTTTTATTAAATCTTGCTAGTAAATGTGCCCCCTGAGTGATATATATTTATAAAATTATGAGTGTTCTCTATTTTAGTTTTTGTTTTTAGATGTTCTTACGAATTCATTTTCGAGACAATAAACACTATACGGTTATAGAATACTACCTTCGGTCTTTAACTTGCTTCTTGTTTCTATTTTGGGTTGTTCTTTAACTTTCTTCTTATTTTCTAATAAAACCTCTTTTTTGGTAAATTTACTATCCTAATCCTACCAATTCACCCATATTACTTTGAAATCCCCTCACATTCCCCCACTTGTGGGCATTTTAGTTTTTAAATCACCAAAAGCAAATGTTCTTAAACTATGTGCCATTTCCAAACAAGAAACAAGTTAAAATACGGAGGGAGTATGATTCGATTTTATGAAGTGACTTTTGCACTATTTGGACAACCTCCCCAAGGATGAAAAAGAAATTCAAAGATTATGCGTCCCCGTGGTAAGCTACTCACATGTCCTCCATCTTTTTTCTAGTTTTGAATTGTATTAATCACTTTGGCTAATACTACTTATTTCATGACTAGTGATATTTTTTGTATGAGTGACAATTTCTGTCATTTTTTTACTTCGGTCAATTT
This sequence comes from Pharnaceum exiguum, assembly GCA_900322385.1. Taxonomy (NCBI): domain Eukaryota; kingdom Viridiplantae; phylum Streptophyta; class Magnoliopsida; order Caryophyllales; family Molluginaceae; genus Pharnaceum; species Pharnaceum exiguum. The sequence continues at coordinate 16,487 of ONZK01004586.1, read as the reverse complement.
AATCTCACCCAAATTGAATGAGAATTTATACTTAATTATTATTTTGTATTGTAGTCTTATATATCATGCATGGACTTCATTAATCATGTTTTAATTGTTTTTTTTTTGTTGACAGCCACCAATGAAGGTGGTTTAATGTTTTAATTGTTATAATCATGTTGTATCTGCAAGTCAGTTGATTCTTTTTGTGGAATTCACAAGTGTTGTTGCTTATTTGACTAATGAGTTGATCGGTGAGACTCAAGAAGTTTTGATACGTTTAGTTTAGTATAGGCACTTATTTCGTCATTTATTTTTGAGCAGAGAGAATATTTCTCCACATTCTTTTACGCTTGAGTTCATCCCTTCGCTAATGTGGTGCCTAATTTTACAATTAAAAATTGTGAATTCAAGTGGCACAAATTGAAGAAAAAGAATATGAAATGTGGTGCCTTTGCAATGTTTTACATGTATGCCTTTGAAGGGACACCATTTGATCAAACATATTTGTATAGGGTATTGTATCTCCCTTTATTTGTAATGTCATGATTTTTGTTCAGAATTTTTTGGCCTTTTTTTGACACAAATTGTAGAAGAATAATTAGTCTTCAATGGTCTCATCACTCATCTACATACTTTTACTAGTCACTAAAAAAGTTATTTTCTCTAATGCTTGTCTTTCGAAGCACCTGTGTTATTAATCATTAATGAACTACTACAACAACAATAACAATCGAGTGTAAATTCCTATTCAATAGGGGTGCTCAGGGGTCAGCATGTAGGCAACCTTAACCCTATTTAAGAAAACACAAAGGTTGTTTTCAAGATTGATCCATATATTGTTGCATTGAAATATTGACTTCCAATAATTTCACTAAAAATAAAAAGCACTTGAAGGTTTTATAGTCATTTTGCTATAGTCTATAATCACCTAAAGCTGAAAGATGGAGATAAGTCTTTCAACTTTATAGGCAATGGACCTCACTAGTCACTTATTATTAACCAGTAGTCAAATTAGAGTCCTTTTTTAAGAAATATAGTGTTCCAGAGAAATATGGCTATTAATACATCTTCATTAGTCATCTATTTGTTGTCATTAGTCCACATTAATGAAATATAATTGATCATCATTTGTCATGAGTGAAAGACCATTAATCATCTATTTAATTTGGTCTCATTAGTCATCCTATTTGTTCTTAGTAGATTTGGTAGTACGTCCTCATACACCATTTGTCAAACCATGAACAACTTTAATCGTATTTTCAACACCATTAGTCATGGTACAAAAAGAGAAACTTAATATCAACATCAAAAGCAAAGAATCGATCAATCATAGTCATTAAAAAAACATGATTAGTCATATAAAGGAAACATTTGTCATATAAAATGAAACCATTAGTCTGAACTAATCAATTTCAGACCAGCAAGTTACTTTCAACAACTTATATCACTAGTCATGACTTCAAAACTATTTGTCATCCAAAATGTATCACTAGTCAATATATGAACTCGTCCCTATATATTCAAGTATATATCAAGTGTCTATGTATTCAAGTATCAATCAACCTACAATAGTCTCTCACGTATCTAAAATCTCAGTGTATTTTTCTTTTGTTCTTGCTTCTTAGCTTGTTTCTTCCCTTTCTTTTTTTCCGACGCTTCCATAAACCCTTTATTTCTCTTGTTCGGACCTTTGGTCTTTACCACATCAGGGTCAATTACTATGAAATTATTACTTGACTTGGTGATTATTGATAAAGCAGATTGGGCATCACCCATTGCATCACCTCTACCATCATCATCATTATCATCATCCAATCCGAGTTTGGCTACTCTTCCCATGTCTTTGAAAAGTTTTTTTCT
>ONZK01004585.1:6425-16590 GCA_900322385.1 Pharnaceum exiguum | reverse complement strand
CTCCACACTACATAGAAATTCATAAACCCTAAAACTCCTCTTAGTCAAAACCTTCAAACTCCTAAGCAAACACAACACTCCAAACACATCAACCTTCATCCATCATCATCACAAGTGTAAAGGAACAAGAAGACCAGACCAAGAAGACCCCTTTTCTCAAGTCCTCAAGTCAAGCCACTATCCTCTAATAGTCTTAAATAGACTCCAATAAGGTAAGAGCAATCTGAAGGCCTTGTATTAAAATTCCTCTTCTCCTCCTCCTGTTTTCCTTTAAATACCATATTTTCAATTCCAATTTATCATATGAAATCTACTAACTCGTGTATTAGTGTGGAAGGTATATATATAAGGCTTTGCAAGGTAATCATCAAACCGCCACGATGTGATTTCTAAAGGACTAACGGTTTTCTTTTGTACATATTTGCATATTTCTTTATTTATTGTTAATCATCATAATTGCATGTAACTTGACATAAATCGAAGTGAACACTATAACATAAAACTGGATTACTTGCTTAATGGAATTGAACTTGCATGCTAACAACTTGACTAATTCTTAATTACATGCATATGATTCACCGACATATAGATAAATTTATTAGGTTGTTAATCCTACAATTTAAGTGGTTTTGAGTATAAGAACGTTAATTATTTGAAAGTAGAGGTAAAACCTCAACCCCGAATCCGAACGAATCTCTGGTTGTAAGATCAAGTCACTAGCCTGTCCATGCGAAAACCCTATCATTGCCAAGTCCCTTCAGTTGTCCCTTCGGATTGTCCCTTTCGATAAATGGCATGAATAGGTATCATAAATAGGTTTTCCAATTGTTTTCCTATTTAAAAATAGTTGGTGGCGACTCCGTTCATTAGCATCCGCATTCCGACACCCAACGGGTAGGAAAACGGGTTTACCGAAGATGGAACATTCCAAGTAGGGAAACGAGGGTGATTCCTCTCCCGAAAGGATTCCTAGGGCCCATGTACCTACAATATCTAATCTGCATTTGGCATCCGTTTTAATATTCTTATTGTTGACAGATACTTGAAAACTTGAGAAACAGGACCCGAAGTCGAGTTCATCATTTCCCTCATCTATTCTGATCATTTTCATATATAATATCACCATATTATCCAAAATTAATTGATAGATTTTAGGCCACGGGCCTAATATTCAATTAATTAATTCAGCCAATTCATAAAACAAGTCCAATTCATAAAATAATCCCAGTCCACATAAAACACAACCAAATTATCCCCATTTAATCAATTAATTTCGAAAAAGAAATTAAGTAGTTGTTTGAAACACAATTAACTTCTTCTTTTTCCCCATCTGGTCGACCAAAAGAGAGATTAACACCAAGTTTCTTTCTTTCATTTTCCTACCCAGATAAGGTTTAAGACAATAGATAAAAAAAGATCCAAATCCGAAAATCACCAACGACGCGCTGGGCCCTGCCTGAGGACTTCCTTATCCAAAATAAAGATAAAACACGTAAATGACGTGGATATAGCCTGGCGCGTCTTCTTTTGGGTTGCTTTCGCATTTTCATTTATTTTCAGTTTATCCGATATCATATTCAAGATCTTTCTTTGCTCGACAACTTCCTCAATCTCACCCTTATAAATACCACACTCAACCCCCCTCATTCACACACCTCATTCACATAAACTTATTATGCTGAATTCTCTCCTCTTATCTCCATAATCTCTATTATACACTCACTTCTAGTCAAAAATCAACACAGTTATACACAAACACACAAGCAAACACTTTAATCAAGCAGTCAAGCCCTCATTTCCAAGCATCTAGGCGCGTGTTTCAAAAGTTTAAGGCGATCAAGACAAGCAAGTAGTCAATAATCACCTTTATTGACAAGCAAGTGGTCAAGACAAGTTTAAGGCGATCAAAAACTACCATTTAAATTTCCACTATGTCAATAATCACCTTTAGCAATGTAATCATTTTAAACATAAGTGGTCACCTTTTAACATAATTGAACCTTTTATGTGTTAAAAGAGGAATTTGGTTGGCATTTTCAAACTTGGCTAAATAAAAACTATTTGCATACAACATCACTTAAATAGATAAAATTGTGTTAGGTTGTTTTAATCAACTTGAGTGGTTTAAGCGCACATAAAATTGGATTGTTTTGAATTATTAGAGGTAAAACCTCACCCTCGAACCTAATTGTTTCTAGTTTCAAACTTTTCATAAAACCTTATTTTGCCAAAGTCCCTTCGGTTGTCCCTCTGGTTGTCCGTTTGGTTGTCCCTTCGGAGTGTCCCTTTCGGTTTAATTGGCAAACGATTGATTTTTACTGTAATTATCATATTATATTTAGCTTTAATATTAAAGGTTTTCCAATTATTTTCCTAATATTAACAAAAGTTGGTGGCGACTCTATTAAACATTTACATTCAACCCACCTAGCGGGTAAGTGCAAAGGGTTCTTCGCCCATATATCTGCAGTGTCTTGGTAACAAAATTGAACTTGTCTTTATGAGAGTTATAAGGCTGTGAAATAACACATGTTTAGGATACGTGTCAAGTTTCAGTTAAATGAACCTCAAATTCATCGACTTGTCCCTCCTTATCCGCAAGTATGTTATCTCAATTGCACCATCTCCCTCTATCTCACCTGATCAACCAAATAAAATTAGTCCACTTAGTACCCATGCGCCAATGGGTCGCATCATTTGTGAAACCTCGTATTTAGTAATTATATTATAAATAAATATTTGATTATTTAATTAGTGTGTAGAATTTATTTAATACTTTCACTCATTTATTTAAATAATGGAAAGAATTTTCAACAATTGGGCCTACTATATTTGGGCCAGCCTTTTAAGAAAAATGAAAGCAGTTTATTTTACTTTATGGAAGAGGGACTTAATTATTTAATGTGGGAAATTTATGTTTTTCTAAGGGAGCGTATATATAGTGGTTTTACTAAGGGAAAGCCCTCATTCAGTTTTCATGAGTAAACAAATCTTCCACACATGTTTAAAATCATATTTACATAAACATGGCTGCTAAATGGGGGCATCCAATATGTCGAAAGAAATAGGCCACGAGACGTCTGAAAACCGGGGGAACATGTTAATTAATTCCAGCATCCCCTTGCTGGGGTATATGTTATTTAAATCACTGTGCTATATATTATTTAATTCCACCACTCCAATAGTGTTACCCTAAAAATAAGGCACCGAGGAAAAATATAAATACTATTATACTCTTATAAACACAACCTCAGTGCCTTAGGGTAACATTAATTGGATGCTGGAACTAAATAACATATACCCTAGCGATTTAAATAACATATACCCCACCGAGGGATGTTGGAATTCATTAGCATGTTCCTCGATTTGGCTACCATATTTATGTAAATATGATTTTTCTCTTTTTTATCTCTACTCCTCTTACCCGTCGGCTACTCTCTCTCCTTCCTCCATTCTCTCTCTTCCTTCTCTCACTCTCATCCCATCTCGCCTCTTCATCCGGCCACCACGTCGGCCATGACTCGACCGACGTGCGTGTGTGCGAGTGAAAATTCCTCGTACCCGACACCTGAGCACGACTCATAAAGTCTGGCCTTGCCTTGTCTGGATCGACCAAGAGCCAGCTATGCCAAGCTCTGGCCGAGTAGCGCTCACGACACGTGGGTTGTGTGTACTTAACCCTTTAGGGTTTTGTTTTTTTTTTTTGTATTTTTCAAAGAATAGAATTTGTATTTATTATTTTATTTATTGTAAACTCAAACTTTATATTTATAATAAATAATTATAATATTTTTTTGAATTATTGAAGAGGACACTCGTTGTGACGACGAACTCTTTGTTTGATTGTGTTAAATAGTTTGGATTGTGTATTCCTAAGATTGGATTGAGGTAATTCATATTACCTATACTTTATTTTGGTTGAGTATTTGATTGATAGCAGTTGAACACTTTGAAGACAGGTGTAAACCCCGCAAGTTGATTGTACTAGCTTTGGATTCCTATTTTCTATGTGCTTTATGATTAGAACTATAACCTGATTGAGAAGTTCTATTTTGACATATATTTTATTGATTATTGTGGATTAGATATTGTATGATTAATATGCTAACTTGGTGTAAGATCAATATGCATGATTACAATGAATCTGCAAGTGTGTTGTGTAAATTACTTTGCCTTGTATAGCAGTTGATATTGTTATGCCTTGTGATGGCTAAAAACCAATGAGTTATTACATTGGTTGATACTTTTATTAATGGATATGAGTTGGTTACAAATCAACCCTAAGGGTTAATGAAAGATAAATAGATATTGTTGAGTCTTTTTTTGTGCTTGAACCCTCCCCAACTTGTAAACAAAGTAGAGTGAAAAGGTAGTTTATCTTATCTGAAGAGACTTTTGTTGGCCATTTACGGGCTTATCTTTCAGGACATTTAGAAACCAATTGGAATACATATGTAGTCTTGTTGTTTCAGTATTAGGGACGCAATTAGCCCATCTTTGAGTGGGGAATAATAGGAAGGGTATGATCATACTTATGTATTTGGTGGATTGCTAGCATTGAGGGGCTTACCATGGAAGTACCCAACATATTATTGCCAAGGAAGTTTGCTTTTGAATTGGGATTGAGTAAGAGCGTTGATCCTTATAGTCTATTTCTAAAGTACATTAGAAAGGGCGTTGATCCTTATAGTTTAAGTACTAAGAAAATGGATTGGTTATCATATGTGATGATATGGTTATCCATAAGTGATATGGTTTGAAGCATGTTATGTAGAAGACCCATATGTCTGTGCTTGTGGTACTGTATAGTTGATATGGGTTACTAAGTCGAGAAACTCATACCTTTCGTTGTTGACATTTTTACATGTGAAGCTAGGAGTGAGCATAACTGGGTAACCGTTACTTTAGTGTGGACCCGAACCCGGAACTGGTCATTTCCCATAATTCAGTCCCAGACCGGTTAGAAAAAGAAAAAGAAAAAGTGTTATTCACCCCAACCCCATAACAACATTGTCGATGTATCTCTAAAGTATAAATTTATCCCATAGATTGTAAGTTGTAACTATCATCTTTATATAGATCGGCTAGTGTAAGCAAATGAGGCGCAAGAGTAAAATTAAATGAACTAAAAAAGGTTTGTACTTGGCTTATGTGGATTGTGGATCTAGGGCTTGTTAATGGGAGCATGAGGAAAGGAGAGAGGGGGGAAGAAAGAGACAAGAAGAAAGGGAACGAAAAGAGGAAACCATGTGAGTTTAAGATAATATGGTTTGGCAATTTTAATATTCTAACAAATTCAAAGATTGAAAGCAGGTGGGAGCAGAACACAAGTTGCGCATCAGCGCACGGCATTATACAAAGATTAGAGACATGTTTTTGTTTTAACAAAACAACTCAGTACCGAGACTACCTACTGCCAATTGGGTAAGGAAAGGTAATGACTTTTTTTTACGTTGTTGATTATGTATAACCAGGTACCCACTACCCACCCGGTTCCAAAAAACTGGAACCAACAGACCTAGAACCGACTGATACCGGTACCGGTTCTACCAGGTCTGGATCCGGGTACCCGAAAGTTATGCTCACCCTAGGTGAAGCTATATTTTATCTCACACGTGTGAAGTTGGAAGGAAGAATATTGATTTATGATTAGTTGTAATAGTTGTTTAGATCATTTAGACTATTAAGATTTATGGATTAAGTATTGTTATTATCATTGTTGGATATTATGTTTTGGTTACCTCTGTTTTGCATGTCTCTATTTATTAAATGGAAGATATGTTGCAGTAACAATTGTTTGGGATTTGTCAGGTAGAAGCTATGAAGCCCTACTGAATTTATTAACCATTTATATTATTATTTATGTCATTTATTGTCATAAAAACTAGGGTCCCATTCGGGGTGTTACAACGTCTTTAACGGTCATCACCATCTTTTTTCTTTCATTTCATTTAATTTACTTCTCCCCTCCTTGTTTATTTCCCCAAGACAACTGTATCCACCAAAGTCCAGTCTATCCCCCGTGCAACTAAATACTTTTTTCTTTTATCTCTTTTTTTATTATACTTTTCCTTCAAGGAAAATTTTGGCCCTAACCTCTAATAGAGGCTTCCAATAGGGATTCAAATAGTAATTGTACGCTTCAATAATTTATGTTCTTATTATCTTTTAGCTTAGTTTTAATTTGGTAATATCTTCTATAGTAAGATTTTATTAGGTTATGAGAGCAACTATTCATATAAAGTTCCATTACCTAATGAACTTATCTACAAAGAGTTAACGTCATCAAAATGAAGAGATTGTTGATGAAGAGGACCTTTCAAACTTACATGCCAATTAGTATTTATTATTGATTGTATTTTTATTTATTGATTTCATATCTCGTTAATGTGAATTTTGATTGTAGAAAGTGGAGGACTCACTATACCAATTGTGGGTTGGTCGACACCAAAATAATCAATCCCCCTCGTTCTTTACCCCATCTCTCACCCCTTCCTCTAGAAAGAAAGAAACAAATAACCCCACGCTAAATGTCGTGAACCCAATCACTTGCGTTCTGCCTTCTCTTTCTTTTGCCCCTCTTACCTTAAAAAAATCACTAACACATGAGCCCCAACTCTAAACTCCTATCTCAATTCATCTTAATATCTTAAATATAAAGGTATATTTTCTATCTTACTCTGATTAAATTAAATATGTATCCGAGTATTCATATATTCGAATATTCAATCTTAGCTCCCTTATGTCTTACTATGTCTCCGAATATCCAATTATATATTAATGGTTAGATTATAGTAGTTAGTAGATATTTCAATATTTCATTGAAATATAAATTCTAAGGTTTGTGAATTTCATTGATGAAATTGGTTAATAAATATTGAACTTTTTGTGCATTAGTTTGTGGGGATGAATACATTGTATTATTTTATTAGATTTTATGAATATTTAGTTGATTGATTAAGGGCTTGGTCTCGAACTACGTTTTTTATTTTTTGATCATATTTTTTGTTAAATTCTTGGAACTTTAAGTGCCAAATTTATGTACCTAAATTTATAATCTAATTTTTTTTTCTAGGTGTTACTAAGAGATAGATAAGCAACTCACCAAAAAAATAAAACATAAACAATTCTTCTAATACATCTCCTTTTAGAACATAAAAAGAGAATAGCTTTTAGATTCTTTAAGACTTGATTCCCAACATTCCGTCTACATTTGCGAATGTTAAGAAAGATAATACTTTTCAAGGCTTTTGGGAAATTATTAATGAAGTTCGTAAAAACAAAGAAACGTGCAGTGTTCAATCATACAAACAAAGAATCTATTCAATCATACAAACAAAGAATCATGTAGTAATGTTCAATCACATTTATTGTTAATAAACTTGCATTTTTTTAGTATTACATGCTGCTAGTATTAAAAATGTATTTTCTACAATGAGATTTATCACGAAGAATCTCTGTAATAGTAACGGTGATCAATTGTTTGATGATTGCTTGATCACTTTCATTGATAGAGATTTTTTATACTAGTCGATGATGAGGACATAATGAGTAACTTCCAAATTAAAACATGAAATATTGTAAATGACATTGTTTTTTTATAGTGTATATATAGTTGTAATATTTTTGAACTATTTGACATCATTTCATTTGGCAATGTGGTTTTTATATAGGACACATAAAATTAAAATAATCTGCCACTAAATGTGGATACCATATAACTTTATTTTGATGAAAGCTCTTTTAGCTTAAAAAATCTACGAAAATGCAAATATTAATTTCATTTTGTCTCCTCAAACAACAAAAGGTAGAATAGAATAATTTGAGCTAAATTACCCATAATTCTAAGTAAAATTACCGTTTAAATATGGAAATAAAACGTTTTGAACAAGCCATGGGTGATCCTTCGCATTTTGGGTTGATAAGAAAATTAGATATTATAATTGACATACAAATGAAGGTCAAGTATTTTTTTTTTCTTATTGAAGACAACTTATTAAGTTAGTAAGGAGATATAAAGAATCATTGTTAGTCCAGCTCAATTATTAAGTAAGTTAGTAAGGAGGCATAAACTAATCTAGTGAAACAGAAGGTAGACCGCACATGGGATGAGAGAAACTTAAAAAAAGAACATGTCGGGAATGATTTTCATTTTTAGAAATTTCGTATTTTCAACTTACAAACCCACACATCAAGCTATATTTGGTTCAGTGGTCTTCGACCCCGGGTTCCTCCCTGGTTCCTTATCGCAGACTAGGGTACGAATGCCACTAAGATTATTTGGAAGAGGATAATTTTCGTCTCTGATCCTCCTTCCTCTTCAAATACTAAGTCTTATTAGTTATTAATTCATGACTAACCCCGAGATGCAATATCCTTGGAAAGGCTGCTATCTTCTTACTTTGAAAAAACAAAACCTACAAATTAAATATGTCGATATTGTTGGTTTATTTTAGATCTAACAATGGGGAAGGTCTCATGGATCGAAGTCATGGTTCTCTTGGAACCCAACCGCTAGATTAATATATCCACCCATTTTTGTTCAAAAAAAAAAAACTAGATATCATTTTTTAGTACAAACTTACCAGCTAGCGCGTAGGACATTGCCTTCTATAATAGGCACTAAAGAAGCAAGGCTACCATCATTCTCCTCAATGAAAAACTTTGAAATTGAATTTAACCCGTATAGCCGCTCAATATTTCCATCAACTTGTTTCTTTAAGGAGCAGCTAACCACTGAATGACTAGCCAACAGCCGAAGCATACGGTCTAACATCATTGGAGCCTCTACGTTGTGGGTAGATTGCAGTCGAGCCGCTATATCTTTTGTGGATAACTGATGTCCAGCTGTTGAAGCCATAACATTAAAAATATTAAGCTCAATGGCTGTATTTATTGTTGCCGATAATATGCTTGATTGCGCGATTTGAAAAGCTTTTACAAAGCTCTCATCATCAAAAACTTTTCGAGCTTGATAAGCCATATTATTAACAAGCGTTTATGTGTGTAATTGTGTAATAAATCTTGTAGGAATGGAAATGGGAGGACACTCTCTTTTGTATTTAAAGAATATGCATATGCTGATTACATATTAGTTTTGTCCCCATATAATCAAAAAATTGAATTTGTGATAGACTTGAATTATGATCGTCACTACTTACGTACACTTTAGAAATATATTTGGGAAACTTCAAATGAAGTTCACGTTGATCTATACAAATATAATATTATAAATGAGTTATTATGGATTACGTACATTACATGGATACAGTACCCGTGAGATTTAAGATTCAATTACGTTAGAGGCTCAATCACTATCATAAGCGAGTTTAGACCTCATCATGAAGCTGACTTTGTCATGCATAAAAAGTCAATTCAGATAGAATGCATGTCACATCTTACCACTTCAAACGATTACATAAATTCTTTATCATCAAGCAATAAACCCAAGACCAGAAATGTCATTTTATTTTGGGAAAAGAGACAAATATGATATTCATGCGGTAAGAAAGTTATGTGGTTCTTAAGAACTTGTATTCGATCAATTGAAAGTCATGTGGGTCTTAAGAACTTGTATTTGATCAATTGAATTTATTTATTTCTAAATCAAATCCGCGAACAATAAAATAACACGATTAAATGAAAGTCGTGTGGCTCTTAAAGAACTTGTATTTCGAAATAGAGTGGAATATGTTTTGCCACATAAAAGAAAAGTATAATATTCAGAGTGTTAAACATTCATCCAGCATATGACGCTTGCAAGGACTATTATTATATATGGCCTTTCTATGTAAGTTTTGTGGAGATTACTGTCTGAGAATAGGAACCTTGGGTTACAGTGATTCTGTGCGAAGACTTTTAGGAAAATCCCTCACTTATATTGTAAAATGCAAGCCACATATTTGTGGAGGTGGAAATGTCTTCTTAGTATGCGTAGTACTTTTGCAAGGACTTTAGTTGAGAGTTAGAAATGGATAGAAAGACATTTTGTTCTGATCCATGAGCTTAGGGGATATGATAGGAGTTAAGGAAGAGGAACTGCTTGAACCAAATTTACGTAGGGTTGTTGATGCTCTGATTTCGTCTTACTAGGAATATTATGGAAATTTTTTAAATTTACTACTTTGAATTCATATCATTCTTGGGCGTTATAATAGTAATGGTG
>ONZK01004583.1:19054-34810 GCA_900322385.1 Pharnaceum exiguum | reverse complement strand
TTTTAACAGTCAACCCTTCGACTTAACGGTCAAACCACTAAAACGCTAACGGAACCAAACCTCAGGCCACCAAAATGACAATATCCAAACCTCGGGACACCAATTCATAATTAACTCGAACCTCAGAGCACCAAAACGCAAAATATCCTTCAAACTACACTAGTAAATGGATAACACTAATTCTAGATAAAACATGTATTGTATTATTCTAGAAGCTTGAAGGCTATCAAAACTTTTTTGTATTTTTATGGAAAACGGCTACAAGAACCAGCTTAGTGCAGAAGAGTACACTAGAATGCAAGAGAATACCCAATAATGTTGAAGCACAAAGTTCTATCTAAAATAAAAGTTAGCACAAAGAAAAGCCATTTGCCATATGATACTTCAAAGCTTGTCATAAATTATCATGTGCATTTGCTATCGAGTTAGCAAAAACAAGTCATTATTTCTTGCGTGTGTTGGTTTGAGCCTTTGAATTGAGGGAGAGACCCCATGACATATGATGGGTACGAGCCAGACAGGGTTGGGTAGAGGATGAATGTTGTGGGCAGGCTTTGCTTTGCAGGTCACCAACATTCACATCTTCATTATTTTAGGCACACCATTAATATCTGACCCACCATTACTTTTTGCTGCAGGCTGAAATCTGCAGGGATCAGGGAATTACTTATGATCTTATCCACCAATGAAAAAGAATCCTACAGTTCATAGAAGTATAATTTCTTTTGTATAAAGTATAAACTATACTCCAGCTTTGATCAATGATCATTTCAGAAAAACGCTTACTGTTTTCAGTTATCAGAGTATAATATTATGCTTTTAACAATCAATGTTGAGGGAAGAAATGAAAAGAAAACGATAAAACAGATCAAACAATATTTACAATATACTTCTTCCTTAAGACAAGTAGACAACTTCAATTTCTGCGTCACTTTATTAGTTTTTCAGTCAATTCTACATTTTTCTCAAACAGTCAACAAATATGATGAGGAATTACAAAGTAATGGTAAATGCAGTCATATAGTACATACTATGTACTAATTTATTATAGCATAGATGTCATTTGAGGAAAGTTTGATGATTGTCTTCCAACAATCAAAAATTCAATTCAGGAACATTTTGATATTAGTGTATCAAATATCAGTACTATAGTACAAGCCATTACCTGAAGTTGACCTGCATATCGCCCAACACGAGCTTCAAAACTCAAAATGACAGCTTATATTACAGAGTAGACAAGAAGAAACCAAAGAACTCAGTCCCAATTTACAGTTCAACATTCAACAAGCACTAGTTGTAAACCCATGTACTTCCATATTTTGAGCTCTAATGACTTGTATAAGAGCTTTCCACATTCAACAAGTCCACTGCTCTGACAGGCGGCACATGAATCTCATAGACTGGTCCACCCTCCAGCTCCCCCCACATGAAAACTTGGAATTGAAATAAACTGACCAGAGGTGAATAGATCTGACCCACAACACCCCTCCACAGCTCCCCTTTCTCCCCTGTCATTCTCATAACAATACTAATATAAATTTTCTTAATCTATGAGGTCCAGCAATTAAAAATGTCTTAAACTCTTAAAAGATATACCACTCCCTTTCAAACTACCACTACTAGTACTGGAGAAATCTGAACTCCTAGATCCAGCATTGCCACTATTCAAACTTCCTCCGTAATATTTAAGCAAATTCTTACTAATGTGCAAGGTTGAGTTTGCACCACTTGATACTAATAAACAATAGGATAGAGTGATCATTAGTTAATTGATTACTCATGCAGCTTCCAAAGTCATTTGCACAAACTTTTATATACCATTACTCGGAGTACTTCACAACCCATGCAGTTCAGTTCTTAGCTGCCTTTCCTAGAGAGAGCCAAAAGACAAAACATACAGTTACAAGAAATTCTTTTAGTTCTGTGGAGAATATACACAAACATACATACCTTCTTGGGTCTCTGCCCCTGTGCCCCTGCACCTTCCTGCAACAATCCATCTGTTTCCAGCATTCATAATAAGATCTTTCTAGCCTTCACAACTATCAACTCCTCCACCCTCTTCCGCCGAATTTGCAATACATCATCATGGACACATCATCAAAACCAACCAGTATTCAAATCAGGGAGCCTAAGATAGAAGTTCATCCACAAGTATCTGCTCAACGCGTATAGAGCACCCAGTTAGAACAATTCAGTCAATTTGTCGCCAACCGCTGCACGCCTATAGTAGCTCCACATTCTCAGATTCAGCATAGTGAAGAATCCTTTTGCTCTATACTTCTTGCTCTACCAAGAAAAAAAGGAAAAATGTCAGCAAAGCTTCTATATTCTTTGTCAGATGACAACCGAAACCTGCAGAGGGACGTTGGGTGTATGAATGGCTTTCTTCAATTCCTTGACCGGCACCATCTTATCAATAATCGAGGCATCAATAACACAAACATGAAACTTCTTCCAGGTACAAATTCCAAACCATTGATAGATATTCAATTATAACAAGCTTTTCTTTCATCTTCAAAGTGAATATAAACTTGCTTTCAAAAAAAAAGTGAATATAAACTTAAGAGTATTATATCAGTACTTTTTTAAAAAAAAAATTAATATAAGCCACTTCCCCCAAAAAGGCTCCAAAATCATAAACATATTTTTTTGTCAACTGAATAATAATAGCAATTAATAACTTAAAGAAGACAGTAGTTCTAGCGCCTACAAATGGGACCATTAAATCAATGCAGCATAGGCCCCTAGGACAGCCTGCCAAGCTCCCAATCCAGGGACACCCTTTTACAACATGTCCAAAAGAAATGTCTATGACTTCAAAGGGGGTCACTTGTGAGGTTAACCACTATATTAATATCCCATTTCACCTCAGCAATATTATCAATAACCCTTTGCTCGATTTAGGATTTTGATGAATAGCCGAATGGAATGATCATTTCTGTCCTCGGCCTTCCTCTGTTAGATGTGACCTCTCGAAACAGTCCAAAAAGTTTTAGAAAACAGATCACATGACACTTATTTCCTTAAAACAAAATATGTGTGACTAGTAACAGTAAGTTCCAGTGTAAATGCTTCCCCTTAACTAAATAGTAAAAAATCGCATGCTCTTACCCAAGAGGCCAAGAGAATAAAACAGTAGATGCACACAACGAAATTCAATAATCCACAATCAGCTACAACCTCCAAGACACTAGTATTTTTCCGCATCTCTCAACTCAGGAGCACTGTTTTGACTTTTTTTCCCTCTCAAATATTGAGAAACAGGGTAAACCTACAAGACTTACCTAGGAGTTGATACTCTGACTAATAAGTGCAGGTCTACTTGTTTCGAGTTACTTATTAATACATAAATAACAGGGGAAAGAATGGCTCCAAGTTTTCATGAAACCAAAAAAGTGCTGATATTAGTGAAATCTGACACACAACTCATATGTTTGAACATCAGACAACAGACACCGAGGAGAAAAGGCCAACGGAACTAGCAAGAGATTGAAGGTGAGATAATCTACTACTCCACGAGATTACAGATTTTTGGCAACAAAATTGATAATTTAGGCCTATCAGGTAGATACATATTTGTGAACATACCTCAATTTCATGGTCCTGATTTGGAAGAAATTTTACAGGGAAGGGAACAAATAATAAAAGAGGCACAGGGGAGCCCAATTGAACCATGCAGAGTCTCAATATCATCTTCTTCAGGGTTGACCGTATTGTCATCACTAGAGTATCAAATAGACACCAACTCAGAAACCATTACCACAGACAACCACTCAAGGGATTGCAAGTCCAACCAATCGCACACCTTATCAAATGGAACCACAAAAATGAGTAACAAATTTCACATGAAGCACATCGTCAGGGAATCGATACAAACCTGTCCCTCACCAAATAGAACTCCAAAAAGAGAGCATGACATAAAGCAGTATGGCTCTCCAAGATATCTGCAGCCATCCCAACTAGATAGCCCGAGGCTTGCTGCTCTTAATGAGTCATTCCGCTCGATAAGTTCAAACCACAGTGCACCAGTAATGCCTCGGAGAAAGAAGGATTCTGTTGACCTCATATTGCTGAAGGATGCCCCTCGATTGTCTTATGATGGATCTGAATCCAGAGACTCCTTCGCTGCCAGCTTGAAAGTAGGAGATCTCCCAAGGTTATCACTGGATAGCAGACAGAAAACCATAAACAGATCCACCTACGACTCGAAAAGCCATGAGTTCCTCAGTCAACTGGACAGAGAGAAGCAAAACTCTAGCAATATCATAAAAAAAGAGCCAGAAACTTACAAGCCACCATCTAGTATTGTAGCAAAGTTAATGGGACTGCAAGCCCTCCCAGAAAGCAGTCCTAGTCAAAACTGCGGAAGGCTTGATCCCTTGTCAAAATCATCAAGGACCATGGATGAAAACAAACTGGACAGACAATTGAATTCCCCAAGAAGTAACTCCAAGGATTCCAAAACACCTCGGTCAAGCAAAGCCAAGATGGAAGAAAATTCAGAAACCCAGAGCCCATCTCTCACAGTGTACGGGGAAATTCAGAAAAGGTTGGCTGATCTTGACTTTCAGAAATCTGGAAAAGATCTCAGAGCACTAAAACAAATACTTGAAGCCATGTACAAAGAAAAAAACAAGCAGGAGACGAAAAAGGAAAATCAATCGCCACACACATCTCATCAATCCAGCCATATCAATCAGGCACAAAGGCCACAGAAAGCAGACCTCCCTGTAAAGCACAATGTTAAAGGACTCAGGCACCAAGAAGGAACCACAACAACTATGAACACAAAGACTGCTGCACTTGCCAGAGACTTAAAGAAAGAACCTGTCCCCCTGATACATGATGTGACCCAACCAAAACTTCACCGCCTTAAAGTCGGTCAGCCTACAAAGAGCATAGCAGTGGACCCAACTCTTGAATCTCAACATAAACGAGAACCTGAACGTACAGCTCATTGCACCATGGGCAGGTACACAGGTGAGAGAACACCAAGGCCAATAAAAAACACGAGAACACCTCAACAGATGAACAAGGTCAATGTCACAAACTTGCAAAAGAGCGTGGAGGTACTGAGAACAAAGGGCAATGGTAGGAATCATGCACTGAAGGACAACAGCCAATGCCCTACCATAAGATCTGGTCCCAGAAACAAACAACAAAACCAGAAAGTGGTGGCTCCACACCCTCAACATTACAAAGGAAGACAAAAATCATTCGTACTGGAAGACATTGATGAGCAGACCAGTGAATTTAGCATTGACTCAGCAAACATGAGTCCATACGGAAACACAAATTCCTTGTTTTGTGAAACCAGATTGGTGACTCAGGCTGACACAGTAACTAAATGCTCCGATCAATCAATGAAATATCACAACCTGCAGCAAGTCACTGAAACCAGAGTAAGTTTGCCTTCACCAGAGGTCTCAGCTATCTTATCATATATCATCATTTAATATATATTTTACATAATGGAATGCTTGCTAACAACAACCATTTCTACATCAGAAACCAGAAGGAACTCCAGGTGACGGTTTTTTCTCAGAACTAACAATAGCCATCAGAGAACAACCAAGTCCTGTCTCAGTTCTTGATGTGAATTTCTATGGCGAAGAATCTCCTTCTCCAGTTCGAAAGAAACAGACTGCTTTTAGAGGTAAAGGAAGCTTCCTTTTGTGAAAATCTTTTTTTTATAGAACAATAAATTTTATAAACAAATGTCAAAAGAGCCGCCAAGGCGCCAAGGACAAGATGTCCTCTAAGCTCAATAAAAATCACATCCATTTGAGAAAATCCTATCAAGTACGTTCATTTTTTTAATAAAAAAAGCCAGACAAAACACAAGATATAGTTTTTCTTTTATAAAGGAATAGAACTTCATCAAGAAACAACACTGGTTTTGGAGAACAAGATGCCCTCCTAAACCAAGGAGATTACAAAGAGCGGTTAATTGTGCTGAATTACAGAAAGTGGTTAGTCCTTAAAAGCCCCTCCGGACTTAGCCCACAATAAAGCGAAAAATTCCACTCTTCCCCATATGTAATTATTGGAATGACTACCCGGTCAAAAAACCAACTATTGCGATCTAATTAGATACAAAAAAGAAAAAACACAACAACATAAAGTCTTCTTACCCTTGTCCCTCCCAAACCTAACAAACCTGTCCCTTAAGAATATATAAGGTGAGAAATGGTGATTCGTGTATAATTAGATTCAAAATGTGATCTAATATACCTATGCTTTAAACCAAAAAATAATTCAAACCATGATCTAGTAATTCTGATAACTCAGAGAAGTCTGCAGCCATGTTAGCTACGAACCAGTTGCATCACTTAAATAAATATGCATAACAGCACAAGAACTGTAGATGAACACCTTCATACCTGAAGTCATACACTCATACCTAAAGGGCAACAAGTAGAAGAACATGATCTGAATGCATGCACAGATGAAAATTGTGATGGGAGAAAGAAGAATGGAGAACTGAAAGAGAATGTGAGATAAGAAATGACCCCATAGCATACGTGCTTCTAAAAATCTGCGAGCATAGAATGCTTCTGCATTTATTTCTCCCTCCAGTGCAAGGGATTCATCATACTCTAAAAGTTACTCATGCCAACTGTGTGCCATTCCCACAGTATACACACACGTCAGGGTTGATCAGCTGATATTACTTTGAATTTTTGCAGATGATGAAATTGCAACATTTGGTGAAGAGTGGAAGGACATTGATATCAGCTATTTAGCAAACGGGTTGACCCCAAGCCTCACTTATGACAGTGAGTATCAAGAATTACATAACATTAAGCACTCAGCTCAAATACTATCGAAACTGAATTCCAGTAGAAGTGAAGCTATAAACTCAACAGAACCATTTCAGAAGGAAACAAACCCGCAAACAGCATATGTGGCTGAGATACTCTTAGCCTCTGGATTCCTGGGTGAACGTAACTATAATGATACCAGACACCATGGCCCCCTTTCAAATCAAGCAATGAACCCCAATTTGTTCTTTGAGCTAGAGCAAATGGCAGCACACAGCCTTCTTTCAGATGATAAACACAGACTTAAAGCAACCATCAGACCTAGAGACAGGCATCACAGAAGGCTCATATTTGATGCAGTTAATGATATTTTGACGCATAAACTATCCACCAAAGGCACCCAATGCCAGATTCTGCCAAGGCTAGCAGCACTTAGAAATGGCCAGCCGCTCTTGGAGGACATATGTAAACAAATAGAGCAACTCCAAGCTGACAGCAGATATCAGAGTCTAGAATACGAGGATGACTTTCTGACAACCATCATAGAAAAAGATCTGGCAAGCAGACCAGGCAATTGGGCTGACATCAATAGGGACACATCAGGTTTAGTGTTAGATATTGAACGACTAATTTTCAGAGATTTGATCGTTGAGCTTGTTCATGAGGAAGCAGCACATATGCAAGCCCAGTAACAACGAAGCAACAGTAACCTGTTCCAGTAGATCATCACACATTTCCGCATTTAACCCCTATTCCGGTTTAATCTTTACTAATACTATTTTTATGGTGAGTATAGCAGCTTCTGATGGCTTTTATTGCTGTCTTTTACATAATTTGGCTGCTCGGAATGCACTTTTTAGCTGGCACCGAGTATTCCACCCAGTATGTTGTAAAGTTCTTCAATTTCAAATAGCCCAATAATGCACATGGATTTCTACATCTTTTATACATCATCTTTCAGAATTTGAAAAGTATAGCCCACCCTCTCAGAACTCTGCAAAAAATTTATTGCACTTTTCTTATAGGACAAGACTAACTGTGTCTGAAAATAAATATATTTTTCGCATCAAAGAAGAATTCGTCGCAACTAGTTCACAGGCTCACAACTGGAGAAGTTACATTTACTTCTACTAGATCACCTTTCCTCGGCGATAAGAACAGGGCCACAGAGCCGTTACATTTACTTCTACTAGAGAAGGCGACAAACACTACGGTACTTCTATTTCTTTAGGCCCACCTTTTCCAGAACTCAGCAATTCAGCAAGACAGAGAAATGTATTATTGACAATAAATCCAAAAATAAACAATTAAATCATATCGCACCGGCAATCAGAAGAGTCAATGATCATACAGGGAAGGAACAGATAAGAGACTCTTTGCATGAGTAAACAATTAAACAATAAACATGCAGAGTTTCACAACAAAGCGAACCAAGAGTATAACATTTCCTTTAACATTCCACTGAAATCCCAACAAGGCAACACGGTCAATATCTAGGGGTCAAAGGTGCACACAGCCGTTCGCTGACTCCCTGTTTGTACAGAGAGATTGTTCGAAAGAATAGTGAGACAGATAATAAAAAAAACCTTTAATCAAGTACAAGAATGAATCATGATGTTTGCCAAGGAATGTATCATCGCAGGATTGTTTTCCCATGATGTCAACCATCCAAAAATTATTGGCACAAATACAAAACCAGCAAAAGGTAACAAATTTCAGGAAGGTAAAAGTCTAATAGGTTGATAGAATCCAAGGAAGATCAAAAGATAGACATAGTCACAACTAAAAGATAAGGTATGTTTGCAGAAATCAGACCTGAAACATAAGGTTTGCACTCATAATGCACAAGGCCATACCCTCTAAATCTAACTAAAGTATTCCAAGAGCATGAGAAAAATGTCTTTTTATCCTTTTTGCTTTACAAGAATATATGTACATATATATTCTGATGGAAAGCAAGATCAGATTTTAATATTGTAGCCTCTCTCAGCTTCTAAAGAATGTAAGCAGAAAACACCTGAGAGAAGAAGCACATATCACAAATATTCCTGTATATCAACCATGTATTTTCCTTTCTAATATACTGAAATTCACTATAAATTACGATTGTCAATCATAGGATCATGCTGGGACTAAACTCCAGTTCTCCACCATTTCCCAGCTACATATTACAGTAGAAACAAATCAAAATGTCGAAAAAGCGGATAGACAGATAAACAAATAGTAGTAGTAGTCTAATACTTCGATTAGGAGTGCAAAACACGTAAGTTATCTAGAATACAACAATTACATTCTAGAATACAACTAACACCACAAAGAAGAAGACTAGATGCCCAGATATTCAATATCGTCAAGTCAGCTGCAATTAACCAGTGCATTAGAGTTGACTGTCCACCACATTACAAGTCCAGGACAAAAGATAAGCTAATTACCCCTTCTCAACAAATAAATCATACATGTCTACACACTCACCACACATGCATAATAGCCTACGCACAATCACGTGCGCATAGACGTGCACACTCAATGCATGCGCATGCTCGTGCACACATAGTTACCACACATAAAATGCATGTGAACGCGCATCCACAAAAGGAAAAAAAAGATATAAATAGCAAAGGACTGACATAGGCCATCAAAGATGAGGCCCCTCCCTCCTTCATCCCTCCTTCATTCATCCCTCTATTCAGTATGCACACAAATCTAGGCAAATCCACTGTCACCCCCCGCCCTACCAACCATAACCACTCTTGGAGCCTGCACATGCCTTTGAATACTAAATGAAGCTCTGTTGAATGAGTTTATTAAGGTATGTATGGATAAAGACATATGTTCTTTAGCTATGACGGACAAAAATGATTCACTTTGTATATAATTGACCAACCTTACGCCATTGTCGGAGCTTCTCTTTGGAGGTAAAACAACAATTGCTTTCTTATAAGTCATCAATGAAACTTATGAAACATTAAAAACCTAGTGTCCATTCCCAATGGAGCTCAAACAGTCCGTGGCATGTTTCAGTTTGTTGTCTACAAAGCAGTCACTGCCAAGTACATCATAGGTTTCCATAATATATCACAGGTATAAAAAAACATTGGCTGAGGGTGTTTTGACTATAAGATCAAGATCCCAAACAAAGCTAGTAACTAGGTGGTGGTTGTTGTCATCATCGTCATTGCATCTGTGTTTTGAACAGATTATCCCCGATTCCAAACAGCCAACATTAAGTTTCAAGTAGTCATGTCCACTGTACCACAATCATCTTTACCAGCATATACTTATTTCTCTTTTCGATATAAAAGATTGTTATAATAGAGTGTAATTACTGTTTAAGTCGATTTAATTTCCAAATGTCCTACTAGGCTTAAAAGAATAATCTTGATTAGCACTCTTTTTCAAAAAGATGAAATGCACCCAAACCGTATCGTGACCAGGTCAACCAGGAGTAAAAACTAGCCAACTTTCTGGTTTGAGGTTTTCTACTTGACTATCCAGGTGATTATTAATTTATTATGTTGTTTAATTCTGTAATTTCACTCCCTTGATAAACTGATAGAAGAAGAACAAACATTTTACGATAGCTAGGATGGCAAATTACCTCCAGCAGCTGGAGTACAACAGATATCTAACCTATAATTCTCTCATGAAATGTTCGGTTGAGCTTTCTCAGTGACCGTTTGACAGACAAGCACATCTATGTCTGCCTTCAGCTCATATTTTCTTTTCATGATCAATGATCAAAAAATGTTTCCCACAGTCGTGTGACAAAGTTTTACATAGAGAGGCATGTTTTTGTTTGCAAGAGAAAATCGCTCGCATCTTCATTTCCAAGAAATGACAATCAAAGTTCTCAATGTCCTCAAATGGGTTCAACCATTCAAGTACTAATATCTAACAGTACCTTTCCTTTCCCAGCACACTTATAAATAATGTTTTTCAAAGGGCATCGCAGGACCTCTAAGATTGTTGTGTTCTTATCCACATGCAAACCAAACTGAATATAAATTACTGCAAAGTAAACCATAAGTAACACCTTTTTTGTTCTGATGGTGGAAAGTAAAGCATGTCTCTTGCAATAGAAGTGGAAAAAAGAACATGAATTTCCATTAGAAAAGAATCAAACACTGACCAGTTTACAAGGATGGCTAACACATACATACCTCAACAAGTTGCGAAAAAGGCGCGCCCAGGAGGGCCTAGTCTGAATGAAAAAGTAAGAATATCTCTTTAGATTCTGCTACCACAAACCCAGCTCAGCGGCCGGTTCACTAACTGAAGTGTACAATTTCTAATGAATGATCCTAATTTACACCTGGGTCGAACGAATCTACTGCGTTCTCTACCGACTCCATCAAAATTGGCTCCGCCCTCCTTTTCTTCTCTTCCTTTTCACCATCACTCCTCCCATTGCAGTTTGCAAGCTTGCCATCATCACCATCCTCTAAACCAAACACATTCACAGGAGCAGCACGCAACGGCTTTTTCACACCACAGAGCTTTAGTCGTACAGCCGGTGGCTTAGCCGGAGATTCCACCCTAACATCTTTCTGCTTCTCCCCAATATGATTCATCTCTTGCCCTCCACCTCCACCACCTTCATTCCCAAATCCCATACCCAACCCGTCAAACCCAGCAACATGATTCAGAAAAACAAACCCGTCCACTGTTCTCCTAGGCATTCTGATCAAAGAAACCTCCTTCTCCCCGTACATTACCGGTGGAACTAGATACGGGTTAATCCCAATCTCACCCTCAACCATCTCTTTCATCTCCAACCCATTTTCACCAACACCGCCTACCACCGCCACTTCCACCCCTTCTTTCCCTTTCCCTTCTCCTTTCCCTTTCTCTACCTCACCATTAATCATCGATGGCTCACCCTTCTCCACCACAATCCCCTCCCTCTCCTCCACCTCCTTCTCACCACCACCTCCACTCGTCTCTCCACCTCCAACTATCGGAAAAGCAGGCAACCAAGACGGAATATGGTCAAACAACCACGGTCCAACTCCCTCAGTCTCACAAAACCTCGGCTCCCACGTCTGCGGCGGCCTAACAACAGGAACCCTAGGAAGCAAATAAGCGAACGAACTCTCCTCCCTCTCCTCCTCCTCCTCCCCCTCCTCTTCCTCTTCTAAGCTAACAAAATCCCTAATCTCCCTAACAACATTAGTCCCTAACACCGACGTGTCCTCCAAAGCATGAACAACATCAAAGAAATTACACTCGGACCTATTCGACAAACAAGAGAGAGAGCTACTCCTCTTACCGATTTCCTTAACGTAGCGTATCGCCACGTCGGCAAGAACCTCTACCGCCGTCGATTGTATCCCTAGAAAGCCCTCCGCTTCGCATACTTGTGACACTGCTATCCTCGCTATTGCTCTGTGGAAATCGTCCTCACGACGGCAAGTTGAGTTCCTCGTTGTTGTTGTTGTTGACGTTGTAGGGACATTGTCTTTGTCGGTTGCTCCACCATCGCTCATCTCAACCTCATATCAATTTAGTGTGTCTCTCTTCTTTCTCCCTTGCCGAAAATCTTGAGCTTTTTTTATTACTTTTGAATTAGTTGCAGTTGAGTGAAATTGGGGAGGTTTTAGGGTTTCTGGGGAGAAAGAGTGTTGGGAGTGAGGAGAGAGAGTGGGATCGGAGGGGGGGAAATGAAATGAGGTTTGGTGGTGTTTGTGTTGGGTTGAGTGTTTATTTAAACCCTAACAGTCGAGTGAGTACTAAAGAAAGAAAGAGAGTGAGATCGGAGGGAGAGGTTCTTGAGGAGCAAGGAGAGCGGGGAGAAATGCTTGATTTATAGGCTGCTTGCCTGCTTGCTTATTGGTACGGATCCTCCTTTTCTTTTTCTTTTTCCTTTTTTTTTTTTAAAAATAATGTTATTTCTGTTAACCAGTAGGCAGTAACCACAAGGCTGTGTTTGCTTGCTTGCCTGTGTGTGTAGTGTGTAGACTGTAGACTGTCGACTTGTAGAGTAGAGTAGAGCCGGTAGATCGACAAGATCGTACTGTAGACGGTAGTTGCTAATTCTGCGAAAAGACGTCTTGTGCCCTCGGACCTCGACTCGGTGTTATTATGTTCCTCCCCAAAAAAGAAAAAAAATACTCCCTCCATCTCTTAAAGTTCCTCCAATTTACAATTTGACACCCACTTTAATAAAATGTTAAATTGACAAATGTATCCCTCCCCAATGTCTCCATATCACCTACGAGTCCTACTCACCAGAGCTAATTTAAAAAAATCAACACCAAGGGAAAAAATGTCATTTTCTGGAAAAAAAAAGTAGGCCAAAAAGGAAAGAGGAAGAACTTTTTGAAACAAGCCAAAAAGGAATAGAGTAAGAACTTAAAAAACGGAGGGAGTATCATTCATGAATCATGACTGTGGCAAATGGGTTCTAGTCAGTTTCGGTAATGGTCAATCTAAGACTTATCTATTTTTGGTCCGTGTTGCGATTTGGGTTGTTTTTTTTTGTCTTTTATTTTTTGAATCATTTGACTTTAAAAATTCATTTTGAATACGAGTACATTTGATTAAAAAAATTCGCGTTTGACTCTGGTGAAACTGATTCTCGAGATAACTTCGGGTTGTAACTTTCACATTTCGGTTCGCTCTCTAGTTAGTTTTTCCAGGTTTGTTCATGAGCAATTTAGCACATTATATTCGATGAGTAGATAGGAGAACCAATAATCAAGCAACAAACATGTTTCATATAATCAGAAATTCAGCTGATGTCATGGCGATAATACGGTCTTAATAGCAGAAGTAATTGCTATGAAATATAGAGTAAAACAATGTAAGAAACTGGGCATAAACAACATAATTATAGATAGAGACAACCTCACCGTCATCAATGAAAAGATTAATCACATCACCATGGTTCATAAAAAATATAAGGGAGTTGATCAACGAAGTTAGTCTACTTCTCAATGTAATGAAAGTTATTGTAAAATTTTCATGAGCTACCCTTGAGGGAAAAAAAGGCAGCTCTCTCGATTAACTACCCTTAAAATTTTCCGACATAGGCTTTGATCTGATGTTCCAAGTTTTAGTTTCGATTAAATTAAGTTTAGTTCAAATTAGTCATGTATATGTGGGAGGGGGGCATCAGGTTCTACATTGGCCGGGAATAGAGGGAGATGGAGAAATGAAAAGAGTAAAAAAAAAAGAAATTTGTGTGAAAGTTCCGCTAAATTGAGAAATAGACCCATTAGAGTGAAAAGTTGGAAAATATAATTGAAGACACATAGAGGATCGAGGGATTATTCACAAAATTCACATATGTGCATACATATAGCCTTTGGATGACAATTGTGGCCGGAAATATTTTAATATAGGATACTTCTTGGTCATGAGATTTATCTAGCATTTTTATTTAGTGATGAATTAGGATATGTCTCAAGAGGGCCCCTCTTAATTTTACTCCATTTCCCTTAAAAAAGACATTGAGTGAGTTAAAAAATGAAGAAAAGAAGAAGAGGTAGTGATGGAATAAGAAAAGAGATAATCAATGGAGATGATTTATTAGTTTTTTAATCTACTTGAACAGTTTATTATGTTACTTTCACATCTCAAGAGTAGGTGTACACTAATGTTGTAACGTACTCGGTTACTAAACTGTCTAACATGCCACCTATATTAACTATGTTAGCTATTTTTCAAAGAATGTATACGTAATAATCTAAGTTGGATATTGGAGTACCTATAAAATTTTGCAATTACTAATATGAATTTCTAAAACTTCTAATCTTGCAACATTATCTCTTATCCAAACTAATTAATTGAGTATTTAAATAGATTCATGTATATTAATAAAAGATAATTATAATTATTTCATTCTTTATAGGGTTATAATTGACTGAATCACATGGTTGATGAAAAAAGTTTTAAAAGGGATATAGAACTTTTAAGAATATTTTTAATCGAGGATAACTTGACTTCTTAAAGAACAAATTATGTTATAACATAGGAATTAAACTTATTTAACATGTTTAACAATTTATGGAAAGTTCAATTAGTGTTGACTTACTTATCTTTTTTTAATGATAGAAGTGGCATTTTTTTTTTTATTTTCTAAAGTATATGCAGAGATCCTCATTGGGGGATTCCCCCATCACAGTTAGTTAGGTGTGCGACCTGCGTCGAGTCCGGATGTAGTCGAAGCAAAGTTTCGATGAACTGGGTGGGCAATAAAAAAAGACCTTTTTATCTTTTGATTTGAAAGTAGGCTTCGGGTGTGTTTTGATCGGTTGAAATGATATAAATTGAAACTGAACTGAACTGAAAAATAACTAAACTGACTCAAAATGTAGTACTACCGATGAACAAAACATAGAGTTCATGGGTTAAAAAGGACCCAACGTTTGCCTTAGACTTCCATTAAGGACTTTATGTTTTGAAAGTGCCCATTAAGGACCTACATGAAGTTCATAGGTTAGAAGAGTTCATGGGTTAAAAAGGACCCAACGTTTGCCTTAGACTTCCATTAAGGACTTTATATTTTGAAAGTGCCCATTAAGGACCTACAAGAAGTTCATAGGTTAGAAAGGACCCAATGTTTGCCTTAGACTTCCATTAAGGACCTACTAGTAACGGAATAGATACACCGTTAACACAAACAGAGTATTATTCATACTATTTTTAAAAAATAATTTAATAAAAAGTACTGTTTAACCCATACCGTAATACGTCACTCACTAGACTAATCAAAACTTGACCCGACCCGAACCCGATCTATTTTTCTGGGTCATGGTCATGATTTTTAACCCGAAACCCAATTTGACCCGAACTCTTTTAACCCGTAAATTTCTGGGTCAGCGTTAGGTCAACCCGAACCCGACCCGATTGATCTGAAAAGCAACATGAAAATATTAAAGTAATAAATAATACTATATTTTATGCAATAATTTGTATTAATTATTTTTTAAAATATTTTTCATTCAAAATGATTATTTTATTATATTTTCTTGACCCGCCTGGCTGA
>ONZK01004583.1:3135-17872 GCA_900322385.1 Pharnaceum exiguum | reverse complement strand
ACGAATAAAACACACATGTAGTTTTGCCATAATAAAATTACAGTTTAATTTCGTGTGTGTATGTTAGACCTATTAGTTCGGGTGGGCGGGTCGAGTTCGAGTTCTGTTATTTTCAGGACGGACTATTTTGGGTCATGCCATTTTTGGGCCGGACTATTTTGGGCCAGTTACGGGTTCGGGTTGACCCGACGGCTCAAGAAAATATAATAAAATAATCATTTTGAATGAAAAATATTTTTTAAAAAATAATTTACAATAAAAAATAATTAATACTATTTTATCGCATAAAATACAGTATTACACATACTTTATATTTTCATGTTGCTTTTTAGGTCAATTAGATTGGGTTTGGGTTGACCCTAATGCTAACCCAAAAATTTACGGATTAAAAGGGTTCGGGTCAAATTGGGTTTCGGGCTAAAAATCATGACCAAGACCCAGATGGATCGGGTTCGGGTCGGGTCAAGTTTTGACTAGTCTAATGGCCTATTACGGGTATGGGTATTGATAAACAGTACTTGTTATTAAATTATTTTTAAAAAAAATACGCATAATACTCCGTATGTGTTAACGGTGTATTCATTCTGTTACTAGTAGGTCCTCAATGGAAGTTTAAGGCAAACGTTGGGTCCTTTCTAACTCATGAACTTCTACTAGGTCCTTAATGGGCACTTTCAAAACATAAAGTCCTTAATAGAAGTCTAAGGCAAACGTTAGGTCCTTTTTAACCCATGAGGGAGTTCATGGGATATAAAGGACCCAACGTTTGCCTTAGTCTTCCATTAAGGACTTTATGTTTTGAAAGTGCCTATTAAGGACCTACTAGAACATTATGGGTTAGAAAGGACCCAACGTTTGCCTTAGACTTCCATTAAGGACCTACAAGTTTGTAACGGAAAGAATACGTACCCCGTTAACACATACGGAGTATTATGCATACTTTTTTTTTAAGAATTTAATAACATGTACTGTTTATCAATACCCACACCCGCAATACGCTATACACTAGGCTTGTCAAAACTTGACCCGACCCAAACCCGATTCGTTTTTCTGGGTTATGGTCATGATTTTTTACCCGAAACCCAATTTGACCCGAACTCTTTTTACACGTAAATTTCAGGGTCGGGGTTAGGGTCAACTTGAACCGACCCGATTGATCTGAAAAGCAACATGAAAATATAAAGCATATGTAATACTATATTTTATGCAATAAAATAGTTTAATTATTTTTTTTATTGAAATTAATTTTTAAAAATATTTTTCATTCAAAATTATTATTTTATTATATTTTCTTGACCCGCCAGGTCAACCCGAACCCGTAGCTGGCCCGACCCAAAATGGCCGGACATGAAAATAACAGAACTCGAGCCCGACCTGCCCACCCGAACTAACAGGTCTACCATACACGCGAAATTAAACTGTAATTTTATGATAGCAAAACTATATATGTGTTTTATTCGTCTATAAGTACGTGAACTGAAATTGAAACTAAACTAAACTGAAAAAAACGAAAAAATATTGAACTGATCGAACTAAAAAAATAATATTGAACACTCAAATATTGAACACAACACCCAAATATTATACTGTAACAACCAAAAAAATTAGTTATTTATTTCAGTTTAGTTTTTTTCATTTCAGTTCAATTCAATTTTTTTCATAATTATAACTGTCGTTTTTTTTATAGATCAATTCAATTTCAGTTCACGTACTTATAGACGAA
The DNA here is from genome assembly GCA_900322385.1 of Pharnaceum exiguum. Taxonomy (NCBI): domain Eukaryota; kingdom Viridiplantae; phylum Streptophyta; class Magnoliopsida; order Caryophyllales; family Molluginaceae; genus Pharnaceum; species Pharnaceum exiguum. Next base: position 16,149 of record ONZK01004583.1, on the reverse strand, counting down.
TGAACACATATGTAGTTTTGCCATAATAAAATTACGGTTTAATTTCGTGTGTGTATGTTACAACTATCAGTTCGGGTGGGCGGGTAAGATTCGAGTTCTGTTATTTTCAGGACGGACCATTTTGGTTCGGGCCATTTTCGGGTCGGACTATTTTGGGATAGTTACGGGTTCGGGTTGACCCGATGGCTCAAGAAAATATAATAAAATAATCATTTTGAATGAAATATATTTTAAAAAAGATAATTTACAATATAAAAAATATTACGGGTATGGGTATTGATATACAGTACATGTTATTAAATTCTTTTTAAAAACAATATGCATAATAGTCCGTATGTGTTAACGGTGTACGTATTCTTTCCGTTACTAGTAGGTCCTTAATGGAAGTTTAAGGCAAACATTGGGTCCTTTCTAACCCATGAAGTTCTAATAGATCCTTAATGGGCACTTTCAAAACATAAAGTCTTTAATGAAAGTTTAAGGCAAACGTTGGGTCCTTACTAACCCATGAACTCGAGAAAATGGACGAATGTGGAATGTATTTGAAGTTTGAAGCCAGCCAAAAGAAATTCAAATTTAGTCCCTTTTCCAGAAAAACAAAAGCGAAACACCCCACATGAGCAGTATCCAGTACCACACCACCGCAGCAAAAGCCAATCCCCACTCCCACTCCCACTCCCAAACCCAAACCAAACCAAACCAAAACAAATTGTCAATTTAAATCTATTGAGATAAAATGAGAGGCGCAATGCAATTACAAATGCAGTTACAATCATCACAACAACAAAACCTTAACTTACCGCCAGATGTGACTCAACTCATCGAACAATTAGAACGTCACTGCTTAGCTCCTGATGGCTCCCTCGTTTCCAAATCCTCTTACTACGATCTCCAACTCGTATACTCTCTCTCTCTCTCCTCCCTTTCCCTTTTCCCGTTTCATTTAATTCCTAATTCCTAATTTATCAGTTTACCTTTTTCATATTACATCTATTTATTTAGCGTACGCATTTTATTTTTTTTGGTATTTATATGTCCGTCCCAATTTAGTTGTCACGTTAGATATCCCTCCCTCTGCCTAGAATTAATTAGTTTCTCCACTTGCTAGTGTAGTTTAAATCGTTATAGTGTACAATTAAGGTAGTTCAGTTTAGTTTTTCGCAGTTCAACTTGTAACATGTGAACTAAGGGGGTGTTTGGTTCAATGTAGTGTAACGTAAACTGTATCGGAACTAATAAAGAGAGTAAGGGTAATAAAAAAACTGTTACAGATGAGATGTTTGGTTTTGCAATGTCTGGTGTAATGTAATGGTAATGACCAAGAATTAAATTCCTTCTTAATTTATAAATTGAAAATGAAAAAGAAAATAAATTTCAGTTCCACCATAAGGGGTGGAAATGATGACTTGGAGTAAGAAATGTAACAGGGAGCACATCGAAGATGACGATGTCTGGCTGCCGTCGGCGATGAAAAAAGGAACCTTGGTCCTCGCCTGGGGTAGTAAGTAAAGATAACAATGGTGATGGTGAAATGGGCGGTTCAGATCTGAAGGTCAAGTGGGTTGTGGGATGCGTTCGCCGGAGGAATGATGACTGGAGTATTGTGGTAGTGGCAAACTGTTGACATTGGCAGTATGGCGGTGCTGGGTACAGCGGTAGAAGGTGGATTGAGATTGAAGAATGGCTGGAGGAGGAAAGTGGCAGGAGAGAGAATGCTTTTGTCGAAGAAGTTTTGATCCTGATTTATCATTGAAAAGGTCTTACCATAGTTTCATAAGCGTTTGATATGGTTCAGTAAAGTAAAGTTCAGCTGTAAACCCACAGATGTGAAGCTTAATTTATTTAGAAATCACTAACTTTGGTGAATTGATATCGCTCGGGGGCCGTCTTAATTTAGAAATGTAACTGCAGTTTTTGAGAAGATTAGTGGTAGTGTTGTTGTTGATCAATTGGCTGTCATTTGCAGGCGAGGGAGGAGATGTGCAGGGAGAGATTACGCTACTTGGAAGCAATGGTACTACTCTCGCGGCTTTCTCAAATTCCGTTGCTGTAAATGTGTTTTTTAAGGTATTTCTGTCTGTGGTTTTTAAAGCGGTGTGATTGTTTTGGGTTTTATTATCCTAGGCGATTTATTCAGAGGCGGTAGCGATGGTGGAGGATTATCAACAGGCACTCTCAGTGGCAAACCTCGGAGGAGTTCGCGACGTTCAAAATTCATACACGCAGCTCGGCTTGAGGAACTCTCCTCAGGTCTACGAGACGTTAGAACACCGCCTTGCTGTCGCTGAGGCGGCTCAAAAGCTGAGACTTCCACTTATAACAAAAGACGGGGAGGTACAAGAAGAGGAGATTGAGAAATGGAGTGTAATGTCAAGGAGCTCTCTTGACAGTGCTAGTAGTACAAGTTTGACAATGACCTCCAGCTCTAACTCAACTAGCTTTGCTAATACCACCCCAACCATAGCAAACAGTGTTAGCTCTTCGAGTGGTACAGATGTAGGGGATCCTGGCATTGGTGGCGTTCCGAATTGTTTCCTGGGGATTACTGCAGGTTATTTGTGGCAGACTCAGCTTCAACAGAATCCGATATCTATGGTCTGTTGGTAACCTAAACAATTGTTTTACTTAGATTTGTGTTTGGGATGGAAGTTTAAAACTCTTGTTATTGTATTGCGGTTATAGGGCATGGGAGAGTATCAGATGTCACTGTTTCGTGAGATTGACACTCGTCTGAAGTTGAAATGTGATAACTTAGGTGATGCTTTTGTACTTGATAATGTTGGTGAGTACCCCCGCAATTGTAGTTTCTGATTGTTGTTTTGTTTTTTTTTTTTTTTTGAGCATTTACTCTTCTATTGTTGACTGAATGCTGGAGATGCTAATGCTTGCATACAATTGCAGCCAGCGAGCAACTTTGAAGCTTGTTTCCACAGCTAACTTTTTTTTAAAGAACCCTTTATTTTGTTGCAGACATTTCATCTGGACATCAGGCCCTAAGTTCGCGGCTTCCAGAGAGGTTTGTGGTCCATTCTATTGGTTGATTTTTTGAGCATATTACGAGATTGTGAATATGTTCTGGTGAATTCGGTTGGGAGGCTTTTATGGTTTGATACGTATTGGGTTTATTAGGAATGTGTACTTTGACCATTGTTAACAATTACCATTTCTTTTCAAGCAAGGATGATCATAAACTTTAAGTCTAGCCTCAGAGTTCTATGATCTTTAGTCCACATGCATGTGTTGTAATGCATTTGAGGATCTGTGGTGCTTGATCATGGCAAGGTTGATGTAGGCGTATTCTTTGTTGTTTTTTCTTTCACTACAGTAATGTGGCTGTTTAGTGCTTACTAATCCATACTCCTTGAGTCATTGGCCAATCACTATGATGGGGCAGCTTAATGATGCTCATAACCATGCTTCTTGTTTTATTTTCCAGGGTAAAGATCCTTATTGAAGAGATAGAAAGGGATGAAGAAGCTTTGAGAGAGGACCTTTATTCTGCTGACAGAAAATTTGCTGAATACTACAATGTGTGTAGCAAAAACTACTCTTTTTCTTTTATATTTCCTGATCTCTTGCACGAAAAATATAATTAGATAGAGTTGATGTCTGATGCATTGGCTGATATTCGACTTTGCCAATATTAGGTCTTGGAGCAAATTCTTGCTGTACTTATCAAGCTTGTTAAAGATTTGAAGTTGCAACATCAACATACATATGTAAGCCCCTCCCCCTCCCCCCTAATACCTGAACTTTACGAATTTTTTATTATCCAAAGAGTCTTTTTTAGTTATATTTTTCTGACTATTTTCTAGGATGAACTACAAAAGAATTGGCTCAGCAAGAGATGTGAGGCTATGGGTGCAAAATTGAGGTACGAGCCATTGTTGTCGGAATTATGTTATCAAATGTTCTTGTTGTGTGATGGATATGAGCATCCTGTACCTGGGTGCTGGTTTTCTGCATTTTAGCTTACATCTCTAAATAAAATACGACTATCTCACGTTAAATAGCTTCACCAGAACTGCAAAAATTTGTGTAAGACATCTTCTTGTTCCATCATGAAATCATAACTGATTTATGGTTGACGTTCGATCTTTACACTTGTGCATGAATGTTCAGCTATCTTCTTTCTTGGTATAAGACACCTTATTATCTATAAGCCATGTCCTCACGGGGGCAGCTTGTAGGAAGATATTATTTAAGGACCTTCTTTAGCGAAGTTTGTTGATATTTTGAACTTTCGCCGTGGTCAATTAAATATCAAGAGAAGCATCAATCACAGATAGGATTATGAATGTTTTGTTACTTAAGGTTGCTTTTAAGGCATAAAGCTTCCTGTTTGACAAAGGCATACCAAAATGGTTGAAAGTTACATAGCAGGTAGGCAATCACTTGTGGTTTGATGGGGCCCCAGATTATGTTATGGACATCCTAGTATTTTTTTTAAAAGCCAAGTTTGGAAGTGTATATAGCACCTCCTCACAGCTTTTGAATTGCTTAACTTATTTTTAAATTGAAGTCATGACAAAATGACAACAAACGTATTACACAAATCAAATAGTCATTAAGACAAAGGAAATGTCTAGTGTTACTTTTTATGCTCTTCATTATGCTACTGGATGGACATTTTGTATGCTATAGATGCAAATTATGTGTCATTTGTTTTGGACGTTGACGAAACAAAACAGAACAGTCTAATGAATTATGACCTCCTTTTTTTTGGATGAGGATCGTCAAAGACATCTGATGAAGTTCTTATAGAAAATAAACTTTCTGATGTGTACGTATATTACTTGGAATGGCTTCCATTCAAATTTCGTCTTTTGTTTCTTTCCAGGAAAGACTGGCTTGGATTATTCTAACTTTAGCAGGTGTATTGTATACGATTTGTAAGTTGTTGCTTTAACAACTATACTTGTTCTTTCTTATACTAGGGTCTTGGAGCATATTTTCCTTGTTGCAACCTATACGTCAGATACAATACCAGCTCTCCGCAAAATTAGGTAACTTATTGTTGGTGAAACCTGAAAGTGTGTTATTTTGGCACAAAGTAATTTACTCTATTTTTCGTTGGATGCTCAGGAATTATCTTGTTGAGGCTACAGAGGAGATGTCCATCTCATACAACAAAGCAGTATGTTCTTCCCTACTAAGCTTCATTAATTAATTCTGCCTAGCTTTAAGCCTTTAAGGTTAGGTTGAACAAAAAGCCTCGGATTTTGTGCTAATGGAGAGCATTTTGAATGTTCAGTTGTTCTGTTTTGGTAGTAACTAGTAAGGACCTGTTGTTCTTAGTCAAGATCTGGATTTCTTTCATATTTGGGATCCCTCGCTGTTGCCTTGTGGGGATTTTTTTGATTCATCAGGCCACTTGTTAATAAATTAAAATAGAGGCTGGACCAAGAGCAATAATCTGGTCGCTGCTTCTGCTGGGGGAAGTGAGGAGAGATCAATGAGTGATTTTAGAGGTTGCCGTTTGCTGGTGGTTGAGGAAGGCACATATTCATGTGATCCTAGTATTACTGGATTCTCCATTACCCTAGGGTTTTCTTGGCGTCCATGTGATAAATTTTTAAGTTTTGTCAAGAGCTTACTAGTCCATTTGATCATCACCCTCCACTGTTGGTTTTGGATTCTGCCTAATTTGTTTGGCATCCCTGTCATCCTTTGTGAACCTTTTTGGTTCTTGTCTTTGCTTCTTCCGTCCCAATTTGGTTGTCCTCCTCACTAATTTAGGTTATGCCAAAACACTTGTCATTGCCTGATCAGCAAGAACTTGACATTGTTCTTCCTGTTGTACCCTTCAATATTCCTTCTCAAGCTCCAACTCAATTCTGTAATACAGTAGGTAGTTCAATAAAACGAGAGATATTTTCCATTTCAATTAAAGTTATCATTTGGAGGGACAAACGGTAAGAGAATTTTTGGAAATGTCAGTGTCAGGTACTCAAGCGATCTCCTGTCTCCTGATTGCTTGATGTAAGAGCTGCATCATTCATTCTTGAATTGTGATACAAGTCATTGTCAAATTGATGTGGTTTTAGTTTTTAGTCCCTGGATTCAGAGGATGGTCATTTTTTTTTGGTAATCGAGGATGGTCAGTTTGCAGCAATGCAAAAGAACACTCACGAAAGAAAAATTATTGAAGAAATTGCATGAACAATTTGAGGCCAAGGCTTGCTCAAAAGAACAATCCAATTAAGTTTTCTTCCTATCTGCCCTTAGATATTGGTGCTCATGTTATGACCTCGCAGGCATAAACAGTAATCCATTTTCAAAATAGTATAGGACTTAATTCCCTTTCGATGTAATTGTTCTTGCCTTGGTTCTGATTTCCTGCCCTTGTTGGATAATAGTACTTGTGCTGTTGTGCATTGTCTTTTTTTCTAAAAGCTTTAATGATATTCAGTGTGGTAGAAAGAATGATATTGGAAATAAATTATGTTTTTTTTTGTTATCCAACTGGTAACCCTTGTATTTGTCACTGAATTTTCTGGTTACCAGGTTGCACGTCTTCGAGAGTACCAAGGTGTTGATCCACATTTTGACTCAATAGCTAGGCAGTACCATGAAATTGTGAAGGTATGTACCCGGCCTAGACTCATTGTCAACACATTCAAATCTTTTCTGGAATGTTGTATTCCAACATACTAGCTCTTGTGCAGAAACTCGAAAACATGCAGTGGACAATTCACCAGGTTGAAATGGACTTGAGGGGACAATCAGGCTCTTAGAATTCTTTGTTGTAATCCTATTACTGACTTGCTTCGTATAGTTCTGCCATAGTGAAAAATATCAGAAAGTTCAGTGTACATCCATTTTTTTGAAATCAACAATGGTGTACATCTTATGTGCCACTTCAATCCGAGTCGTCGTTATGGGACCCCAAAGCCCCACTGTATAACTGGTGTACTTTTTTTATACGTACTGGTACATTATTTAATGATCTCAGTTCCTTCCTCGCTGTTGGTATTTTCCCATCGCCCCATGTCCACCGTTGAACCACAATCAAGTAAGAAAGTGTGCTCCACTCAAAAAAAGAAAAAGTAAGAAAGTGTGCTACCATAATCTATTCATGTAGAAATTCTCATGATCAAAACTACCTACTTCCTATTACGCAAAGTCACGACTACGTCACACTGGAACTATTAGGGATGGCCTTTGATGGAATCACTTGAGTTAGTGTGATGACTCAACGCCACCATGATCCATAATCTAGTATCTTTAGTGAAAACAATGTAACTCCCAGAATTTCTCCTTTTCAATACTATATTCACCTTCCAGTATTCATAAACTGAGAAAAACGAATAGAAATAGAAAAGTTTTAATTCAATGGAAAAAAAATTTGCTGAAGAAGTGAAAACATTAGATGAAATTAGTGGAGGACGGGAGGCTAGTTGTGTTGGGAAAAAAGAATATAAGACGTGTATTACCAAAGTATTGGTGAGTATAATTATTTTAATTATGATTAAAAATGCTAAATTATTATGTTGGTAGTTAATTACAGAGTTTTTATAAGTTAAGGAGGCAATCGCTACAACATAAACATAATTTTTTTTTTAAGTTAAGGAGGGACCCGATTGTGAACCTACGGTAAAAAAAATCTTTCAAAATCAAAAAGGAAATTCTTCTGAAAATTTGAACTAAGAAAGTAAGAAGGTACCTTGACCTTCACTAAGACTAACAGTAACAGTAGCAGGTGCCGTGCAGCCCAGAGAGAAAATGAGAGCCCTTGCTGTTGCTGCACTTTCATATTATTCATCACATTCAATATTCTTCCATGGTGCCAGATCATCATTAATGACCTCTCTGAATTCAGCCACATTTTCCACTTACAGACAGCTCAATGATTATTGGCAGTCACAACATTGTCCAAAATCTATAAAGAGTCACGTACCCATCAAGCTAGAGGATGCCCTCCAGCTGTTCGACAAAATGACCGAGGATGTTCCTCTTCCTTCCATACTTCATTTCAACCGCCTTATTGCTCCCATAATGAGGATGAAGCATTACACCAATGTTCTTTCTCTCTTTAGACGTTTGGATTTCTTGGGTATCAAGCAAGATAGGCACTCTCTAGCCATGATCATGAATTGCTATTGCCGCTTAAATCATGTTGGTTACGGCTTTTCGATTCTTGGTAAGATCATTAAGCTTGGTTATTCTCCGAATTGTGTCATGTTTAATACCTTAATCGACGGCCTGAGCCACAATGATAAGCTGGACCAAGCTAATACACTGTTGGATAATATCGTCCTACAAGGCTTCCAACCTGATTTGGTCACTTATGGTGCTCTGGTGAAAGGTCTTTGTAAAGTAGGAGATAATGCCAAGGCATTGTCGTTGCTTAAACGAATGGAAGGTGGACTGTGCAAGCCTAGCATTGTTATATATAGCACCATCATTGACAGTCTCTGTAAGGATCGGCTTTTAGATGAGGCACTTGATCTCTTTGGTAGTATGAAGGAAAAACACATTTCACCAAATGTTATCACTTACACTTGTTTAGTTCGAGGTTGTTGTAGTTTAGGCAGGTGGGATGAAACTAAGAAGCTGCTGACTGAGATGCATGGGAGCGGAATCGTTCCTAATGTTCACACATTCAACATGATGTTAGATATGATTTGCAAGGAAGGGAAGGTTGATGAGGCCTCAAAGATAATAGATTACATGATTAAAAAAGGTTGCCAACCAGATATTGTGACTTGTAACTCTCTCATCAACGGATATTGCAAGAGTAGAAATGTGGATAAATCCCTTGATTTATTCAGGAAAGTGTCTTCTATGGGAATGGCTCCTAATGTGATTACATATAGTGCTCTAATTGATGGATTGTCTAAGGATAATAGACTCCAACTTGCGTTTCAATTTTTTGATGAAATGAAAAATATGGGGCTTAATCCGGATGTTGTCACTTTCAATTCATTGTTAGTTGGCCTTTGTAACAATGCGCAACTAGAAGAGGCAATTTCCCTGTTCAAGGAAATGAGGCATAATGGAATCGTCCCTGATCATGTGAGCTACACTGCTCTGATAAAGGGTCTATGTAAAGCTGGGTGCCTTAGGGATGCGGCCGATTTATTTTCTGAGCTCCTCTCAAAAGGATTGCAACCAAGTTGTGCAATATCTAATGCTATGATGAAAGGACTCTGTAAGAAAGGGCTCTTAAATCAAGCCGAGAGGTTATTGAACACAATGAATAAGTATGGTTGTCCTCCGGATGATAGAACATATAACACCATCATTAGGGGCTTTCTTAGCGAGGACGATGTAGCCAAGGCTCTGCACCTTCTTGAAGTTATGACTGGCAAGGGCTTTGCAGTGGATGCTCACACTGCTTCACTATTTTTTGGCCTTCTTTCCGGTGATCATGTGGATGAATCAACTAAAGAATTAGTCCGGAAGTATTTTTGTAGGTAAGGCACTTTTATATGTATTTGTTCTGCTTGTACTTTCGAATTTTTGTCATCTGCATTTAAAATATGGATATATGATGATCATCCTACTTTTTATTCTCAGTTTGTTGATCCCTTAAATGTTTACTGGTTGGTCAATAACCCTTGGGGTTGCCCTTGTGATGATTGATTTACTGGCTTACTGCCAATTTCGGATACTTACCCCTATCAAATTGGAAGTATCACGGAGTATTCAACATAATGTGTGGCCATCAACCCATCATACTTACACACAATCACCAAAACCCTTATTCACTCCACCCTGAACTACGTACTGCTGACAAATTATACAATGCAAGGGGGAATAAATATAATGTAACCCCTATAGCTAATTATAAAGCACAAGTTGCTTGTTTTTATAATTCTATGCCACTTGAATCCAGAATATGCTTAATACTCCTAATAACATAAATCTCACGTAATATACTAACATTTTCAATTATCATCGACTGTTAGTTAGTCTTTTCATGTTTATCCGCGACTTTATATTTTTATGGTTACATTGTTTTCTAACGATTTTTCATTTGCAGAACAAACTAACTTCGACACTCACACAACTTCAGTCCCCTCTCAAACTTCCAGCTCTCCCTCAAATTCCAGTCCTCATATCTGATTACTAATAGAGGTATCAGATCTGTCTGGTGTGCCTAAATTACCATCGTTCTTCATTTCTGTACTGTTTGCAAAACTTATTCGGCGTTTTGGAAAGTGTCTCATCTGTATCCTATCCGTGTCATGATTTAATTTTAAACGAAAAAATGAATTTATTTAGGACACTTCGGGAAACCAGCCGGACACAGTGTCGGTGTCAGACACGTGTCCGACACACAAAGATACATTTGATTATTATTTATTAAAAAATTCCTAAGTAATAATGTCAGCAAGACTTTGTTACACCAGGTGTACCGGTACACCCTTTGAATTTATAACTAATTACAAAAGATTGACTAATGACATTAAAAATGTGACTAATGATGAATGTAGTAATACTAGTTATAAATACAGGTGTACCCGTACACCCGGTGTACCTAAGAATTGGAGAAGTAATGTACCCTCTTTTATATAATGGTAGAGATGGAGATGGAGATGTCTCTTTAGGATAAAAGCCTAAACTTATTTAGGAGTCTAATAGGTTATTCAAATACTCAGCCAACTATGATTGATAGAATCTTTAATCCAAAAACAAGCTCTTTTCTTCCAACAAAATTACAAAACATATGATCAGAAAACCAAATAAAACGTTAGTCCCGTTTATGACAAAAGGTCGTTTAAGAAAAACCTTGACTACTGTGCTCCCAACTGAGTTTCCATTCATGTAACATCGTATGTTTTCTTGCTTCTAACTTTGTTCCTCGTGTTTCCACTTGTGTTCCTTAGACATAGTCCAGCTTGACCAATCATCAGTGTCATCATCAATAGCATTAAGGACCTAACAATCAGCAAGATGATATGAATGTAAAATTGGGTTCCACACGGTGCAGGGGAAGACACTGGTAACAAATAGATAGATGCATTTTTCATTTTCGTTTTCATTCTCAATTCAATTAAGAGCATACGTACGTGGACAAGACCAGCTTTTCGTAGGATCGTCGTCACTTATCATCTCAAGTCACTCGTAGTTATATTTCATCTATTTTTTTTATTTAACGTTTTTTAGGCATGTCTGGACCAGTTAACTCTATTCCAGAAGATTATGTGTCAGCAAGATGACAACCGAAAATAATCATAGCAGATAAGCTATTGAGCGCTGCTGTTTTCATTCCTATAGGTGCAAAATTGCAAATGAGTACTGACAAGTGATTGTCTACTAAACATAATCTGGACGAGAAATTCTTTTAACAGCTGCTTAAATAGGAAAACAGAAGCTTCCTAGAAACCCTTATAAGCTGCCAAAGAAACCTTTATAAGCTGCCAAAGAAGAAAAAATGAGAGAGAAAAAGGAAAAGAATAAATAAAAATTTACCCAAAGATAATATCAAATTGGGATCCGGCAAAAGAAATGGGCTAACTCGGCTCGATCATTTGGCATCAATGTTAACTTATTGGGTGTGTTTGGTGGTCGGGATATCTAATAGGCCAATTTCGCATCAGCAAGTCTTTGGTACACCGGGTGTATCGGTACACCTTGTTGATTTATGACTAATTACAAAGGGATTGACTAGTGTCATTAAAAATGTGACTAGTGATATATGTTGTAATACTAGTTATAAATCCACAAGGTGTACCCGTACAGCCGGTGTACCTAAGAAATTGGAGATTTCGCATAAGCTGTCAACTAAATAGGCCTATTTGGCTATTTGCGGGACCACTACTCAATCAGTCCACCTGTTTATCTGGGCGTTTGCTTACATATACGATAAGTGAAGTCCTGTACCGACAAAGAAAAGAAGATAAAGAGAGCCAGTGAGCTACTTATCTTGCAAAAAAAAGTAAAATGGTTTCAGCTCTAGTGCAAGTGCTAATGGCAGGTTTAATGATGACCTGCCTGACATACAGCGAAGGCGCGAGGAATGTGGGTGACAGCAAGTCAGTCGTTTCCAGGGAAGTCTATCGGGTGGATTATCACTTAACAGAAGGCTTAATACATCCGGCAGTGACGCTGGAGAATATGGTTCAGAACATCCGCAACCCATCGCCAGCTCCTGTGCACGTAGACATGAGTTTCTCTTACACAGCTTATGAAAAATTCACATGGAATTCCACTAAGCCATGGAGTTCTAATGGCAACAAGAGCCATGTTAAACTGAATGCTAGAGTGCCCACTCTTAGCATCAGTCCTGCTGGAGAAGTCATTGTGGTGGATGGAAGAGAGAAAAAGTTTACATGGGGAGAGCCCCAAGAATTCACCGAAGAGACCGAGAAGAGCGCTGCAGTTTCAGTGCCACCCTATACCTCAACTAAGGTAACTTTGGCCGTGTCCCGGCACACCATAGAGGTTCCCTTCTCTTACGTGCGTCTGGACATTTACTCTGATGGCAGCACGTTCAGCTTCTCGTCGCACGATGACGGTTACTATACCGGTGTCGCCGACTCTGTGACCTATGCCTTTGAGAACTTCCCCATCCAGGGACCAAGGACACAGAAGTTTCCCCTCAAATTTTCTAATTAGGCATCTACTGTCCTTAAATGTGTGTCCTAGCTACTTTAGGAATCATTGTTATTCATTGCATCGTTACGGTCAGCACACTGCATTGATAAGGCCCCCGGAAAATGCCAGAGAAGCTACCTGCTGGATACTGGCTCTATATAACCATTGTTATACTATATGTTAGTTTGTTGAGTATATATAAGTATCTGTGTCAATAAAATGTTTTTTGTTGGTGTAATACCCTTGAAACTCCACACAAGATCTCTAATCTTAATCTGCCTTTTCTTTCCTGTAATGGATGGTTCCAGCTGTGCTCGCCTGCTGGAGCATGACTAGCTCTTTTCTGTAGTTCCTTTCCTTATCCTTCATTTTAAAATCATAATCTACAACAACAACAACAACGAACTCAGACTATACTAAGGAGGCCTGATGTACGCAAACTTACTCCGAAAATCGGGAGACTGTTTC